>OMNV01000026.1:68088-103670 GCA_900303265.1 Brotula barbata | reverse complement strand
GAAATTAAAAAAAAAAAAAAAAAAAAAGGAGCAACAATTTAAATCACCTTGGAATAGTCCTGTAACACTTTCTTCTTTACAAAATAAAGTTGACCTATACCATTTTGAAGTGATATGATGCATATATAATGTAATTTCATGCATCATATTATTGTAAATTGTACGTAGTGCTCTGTAATTACACCAAGACTGCCTCACTGAGATATGCTACAAAATAATAGGTGTAATAGGTAAATTGGTGGTTATATCAAGAGTTCTTTAATGTCAGCTAATTGCAATACAACTTTGGTGCCAAATTTCACTGTAGCAAGTAATCACTGTATAAACTCTTACAATGCAATAAATACTAATACTATTTGGGAGAGAGATTAGCTCACAGCCAGGCTCCAGCCCTCACTCCAAAGCAAAGCGTTTTCATGCACGTGTTTGTATTCATATAGTGCATGAGTGTAATGCCAATCCGCTCTTCTCATCCTACACGTATCCTTCATCCTCTCTGAACCCAGATTTATCTGCACACCTCCCCTATACCGCCACACATATACTTAGCCAACCCCCTGGATCACAGGAACAGGGACACTATTTTATCTTTCTGGAACGCTTGTTACATTTTTCCCCTTACTGTATATAGCTTGCTTAACATTTCCAAACTGTGTCAAATTGAACCAACTTAAAAGAACAAGTGAGATCGTTTGAAGAGAAGCATGACACAAACATAGCTGAGGATGAGAGAGAAGTAGGGGGGTGAAAGAAGCGCCAACCCTCCCACTTGTCGAATCCCCACATGTGCATAATTCTGACTCAGAGGAAGCTCTGCTGCTCTTAGATGTTTGTGATTTGCATGGATTTGAAGATCAGATGAAGTGGATTTCAGGGACACTCATGACTGATTGTGACCATGGAGGCATGCTGGATTTAAATGCTGGGGTTTTTATTAGGACATGAAGGAATGTGAAAGAAAAAAAAAGGTGAGCACAGCCCAAAGTCTGAGATAAGCTATAGGATGGCACATTTTAGCAAGTGATATCCCTGTTACTTCTGTTCACAAGAATAACCAGAGAAAGAAAGACGAGAAAAACAAAACAAAAAAAACACCTTTGTCCTTTTTCAAATTAATAAGTGACAATCAATCCCTTTAGCTGTCACTGACAAATAATGAAAGCATAAACAAAATTAAAAATGACAATGAAATGAAAAACAAATAACGATAAATGAATTATGTGGGCGAATGGACACCTTGAACGGTCTGATTATGACACTGTTTAGCTGACACTAATACATAATACCACGCTGTGCCTAGACTGTCACTAGACCATCACACTCCTTACCTGGGTAGCTAGTTAACTTGCAGAAATTGTAGTTAGGTGAAGTTAGTTAATGTGCCAAACATGACATCCTTTAAAGATTCTGCATCTTCATTACTACTGAAGTCGGCTATGATTAATGGTTTGCACGTAGCCACATGTTCATACAAAATACAGCAGAGACCGCAGGTGTGAGCTGAAGCAATGCTCCACACGACACAACAAGCTGGTATGGTATATCTATGAATACCTTAAATGTACCAAAAATGACAAGATGAAGAAAGTTAAGTATAACAACTCTCTCATTTACATCGACTACATTTGACCTAAATCTGTATAAATTACTGATAAACCCCCAAAAAAAGCTCTATGAGTGACTAAGAGTAAAAATAAAGAGGAAGTCCCTGCCAAAATTAACCCTGTGATACACACTTAACGTCACGTCGGGATGGACAAAGGAATAGGATGAAGGGGGAAATACAGTATTTTTCTGGCTAAACGCCAGTGGTGTGAATCTGGTTAATGTAGATGTACACAGACACCAGGGCAACGTTTAACAGTAACACCCAGGGTTATTTTTAAGCAGAGCTGCTTTCAACTTACAGGTCCTGTGGACGTCTTCTAGGTCATGGCCATATCAATGCCAACACACACAGGCACGTGGATTTATGTGAACACGAGTTTATACAAACACAGGACAGCCTACAAGAGAGGCACACAAAATCTAAAGAAAGAAAAAAAAATATTCCAAAAGAGAACTGCTGTTGATTCAGACTGCTGCAGCATTTTGATAGACTAATCTTAGATGGTTGAGTTGTTGATTCAATTCAAAAGAAGGAATCAATTGAAAGGTGTCTTGGCGACTGTTGAACCAAGTTCTAATAACAGGGTTGAGCATATTGCATCAATGCAAATTCAATGAGCCATTCGATCACCATAGTGTAAATTAAAGAGCACTAAATCTTTATCCAGCGTTTGAATCAGTGTGAGGGGACCATAGAACAGCCTTCACAGAATGGGAATGAGACAGAGCTCAAAAGCTGGAGACAAGTGGCCAGATTATCATGCACCATTAATCTTTAAATTATCATTTATGTTAAGTTTTACTGGTAAAGTCCATTGCGCCTCTGTGTGTATTAACTTGTGGCTACAACACGGCTATCACGGTCTCTTTTTTTTTGTTCTACTTCAGTTTTTCCTGTTTGTTTCCTTGGGCTCATTCCTAGTTTTCTTAATCTCCCTCCTTCCACCATCAAATCTCCTTTCGTCAGCTGGCCCCTCCTTTCTCCTAACCCCATGTCCTACTCCTCCGTTCCCTTTACTTGCTCTCAGTTGTGGTGGCCTCCCCAGAGTGTGGTGTGTCTAACCGAGCTGTCCATGCCTGTCTGTCAGTCACACATCAACTTTCAGCCGTCGGGGAGAAATGGAGCGGAGTGGAAGGCCACAGCTACGCCTTGAAAGACTTACCACTACTGTTCGTATACTACTAACCTTGTGCACTACTAGTCACTACAACTATAGGTTAGCGCAGCAACACAATTAAAAAGTAAATTAAAGTCCAATAAAGTAAAATGACATCATTATTTGACAAAATTGAGCCTGACCTGGCACTAATCTACGCTAAATATCTGCAGTCCTCTTCACACCGTCATAACACATCCAGGAAGAAACACTTAAGTTACATTGCACACTTGAAGCAATGCAACAACTCTCCAGTTTGGCAGTATTTATCTTCTGGTGCTTTAATTTTGTATTTTTTTTAATAAGAAACCGGACTCATGCAAGATCCACGTATTGCATCCAGTTTCCTTCTGCAAAACCACATAACAACCAATGGAAATGATCATCACTTAGGTCCCAACACGTCAATGTCACTCTCAAAGTAACAATGCACAATTTACTGATCTACACCTAACATGGCAATGACATTTCAAGCAAATTGTCACAAATATTATGATTTGTATATGTATTTGGAATTTGTAGTCTGATTTCTTCTTCTTGTCTCTCACGGTTTAAAACTCTGTTGGACATATATTCAAATACCCACTGTTAGATTAATTATCAAAAACATCTGTAGAATCAACGACACTGCAAAATAATCCTGAGTGAAATCCCACTCCTACTATCCAAAAGTAATCTGACAAATTATTTCAGGAGTTTCTCCCTAAAGCACCACATTGCCTCTTTCTTTCCTAGTTTCATTTTTCTTGTGTCTCTGCTCTCTGTGTTGTCTCCCTCCTGCCTCTCTGTTCAAATGACAGGCTCCCCTGTTAGCCCCTGTCACCATGGCTGCCACCATGGCAGCAACTGATATAGTGTGAAGCTGTGTGGGAGTTCTCTGTGGTACTAAAGATGTTTCAGATGATTTTATTCTTTGCTAGTATGCCTTATAGATCTGGACTATAGACGTAAGCATTAGTACATGTAGTGAATGCATGAATGGTCTCTCCTTGACCGTAGATCCAGGAACAGGCTTCCAAAATTTGAAAGCTATTATAAGGATCACTGGGATGTCCGCGATTTAATGGCTCGGTCTACACATTTGAAAGCAGGGATAGGCAAATATATGTGAAAATGTATTTTGACATAAAATACAAAACACTGTTGTAAACACATCAGACAAAAATACAGTATTTTGTCTTAAGTCTTAATTTTTTTGTTCTTTTAAGCAGATGTTTTGTGTGCTTCTATCACTGTTTCACATATATTCTGTGATTTAGTTCCAAGTTGTCTGGAAGGCACCATTAGCTGATGGCTATTTAGCTAGCTGTATCCTCTAATATCAAAAAAAACGATTTTGAATGCAAATGAAATGTCAAATATCATTACATTTACATGTTTTCCAACTGTTGCATAAAACAAAGTCATAAAAATAATTCCTACTTTTTTCTCGACATCTCTGACGCTGAATCTTGTTTGGTTTTGCTAACCTCCACTTGTGAATGCTACATGTGGGCCAGGAAGATTTATCAAGGAGTTTCTTAAAAAAAGAAACAAAGCATATTCAAACGTAAACAATACCAAAATATATACAATCATACAATTTACAACTAATACTAGATGAGCAAATACTGAAATAAATCTAAACCACAGGGAATATTGATTCAAAATATTTTAACTCGTACATGCTAACATTGTAAGTATTTTAAAGTACAAAAATACAGAAGCGAAAAGTATTTCAGTACAAATTGTACCTTGATTTTTTTTTTTTTCAAGATGGCGAAATATAAGTACTTTTTTTTTTTTTTTATTTGAAATTCGCATTTCAAATATATTTAGAAATAATGCCCATTCATGTTTGAAAGTTATTGTGCTGCACACTCAGTCATTTTGTTGCTTTCTCCTTCACCTTCTTTCAGCACCCAGTTTTGCTTTAATCTGCAGTAGGGAGAAGAGGGGGGGTGAACAGAGAACTGTATGTATCTATCATTAGCCGCCCCCCTACCCACACAATCTCCTTTAGAAGGACTGCCCACAGTGACACACTCAAATTATTCATGGGAATTGCATACCACCTAGCAGGAATAGCAGTTATCCATCCTCAGATACTTGGACACTTTAATTTGACAGTGTGAAATTGGAGAACCTTTGAAGAAACTCCCCAAAATCCTATTTCTATCTGTCGTCACTGTCACTGTTATGTCTCTGAACTTCGTGAAAACTTATAATTTACTTTTCTCATGATATTCACAGGGACGTGACTACAGCAGTCAAGCCTTTCTCCACTTGCTTCTAATTTTGTACCTTTTCTCTCAATTATATGTGTATACAAATACACTCACAGGATCTCCCTCTCTCTTTGTTCTGTCCACCTGGGTAAATTACAGCATGCCAAGCAATCTGATACGAGCAGTCATTTTCTTATGCTATACTTCCTAATGGGATTTTAAATAACATTAAAAAATCACATCTCTCATTAAGTATAGTATAATTAGAAATAAAACACTATCATATTCTCGCAGCATGTATTTCTCTGGGTTTTATGTAGCTTTTAATTTTAACACTGACTGCGAAAAGACAACTGGCAATTAGCGCAGTGTTAGTGAGAGACAATTGTAGTAAAACCACCGTAAACCCAATCCAATCCAATACACTGGCAGTAACTATTATAAAAATAAATAAATAAAAATCACTGTGGGACTGTCAGGAATATTCTTGCGCTTTGTGGCTCTGGTCTTTGGATTTCAGACTGAGATGCCTTGGGCTGTGGATCAGGGTGAGTGTTTTCTGATAGATGTGCCTCTCCATTCCACTTCAGCTTCAGCACAAATACTTCAGAGTTGGACAGGCCAAGAACACTTTTTACTCGCAGTTGCGCGTACTGTACTCGTCTACTTCAGTTCAACAGTACTGTAGCTCACAGTCTTTCTTTTGATTGATATTTAGAGAGCCATTTAGGGGAGAAAATTGCCCGCAAAATTCCAAAGAAAAAAAATTGACTTCAGAATTGACCACTGACAGACATACATTGACTTTCATGTCTCTATTCATTAAATAGGAGTGCACGCTTCCCTCAGGTAGTTTTTCTTTTTTACTTTGTTATCTTTTTATCAACTTTGTGGGTACTGCTTGCTACATGGAAAAAGTCCACCTGAAGGAAAATAAAAGAAATAGATGTATTTCCCTCTTCTGGACATCAATAAGACACATAAAACCAGTTGCATAGAACAGTGAGGCAGAGACAGTGATCACACTGAGCTCCCTTCGCTGCTGTCAGAGAATGTATAATTCTAGAAAGGGCTTCAACAGTACCAGCACCATTTCCTAATGGACTGTAATTGTCAAATGTTAACACTTTTGTGACAATGTAATGCATTTCTTTAATTTGACCGTGCGTGTCCGCAAGCGAGCGAGAGAGCGACAGAGCGCAAGATTCCCCATTAACAAACAAAGGAAGGACCTATAAGACAGCTCAAATAAAGACCCCAATACAAACTCCGTCTCTATAGCAACAGTTGCTGATGTGAGTGAACACTTTCCTTTGAATCTCCTGTGGCTCTGTTGCACACTAAATTCAGATTAGCTGGACATTAAGAATAAGTAACATTTTCTGAATCTGAAATGGCACCAGCATTGTTTGTGCCATTACAGATGCAGATTCACAAAGCTCTGTTAATCGAAGTGGGGGAAAATGTTTAATTTTCCATTATTTTGCATATCCAAGTACAGACGTGGTTTACTTGACTGACTCTCAAAACAAAAATAATAAGAGGACTTGTGACAATAATGTAAAAGACAAACAATATTCTACTGAAGCACAATAGCCGGGCCACTTTGACTAATTCTGACTCAATTACCAAAAATATAGTTGACATTGCCAGAAAAAATAATGAGAATTGTGGCCCAAAATTTTTTATTAAAACAGCCTTTCAAAATGGTGACTGATTCAGCTGACCTATACTAAAAAGCCTTTTCCCTAATTATAGTTCTTCTCTACCTCTCTCCGCTCTTCCTGAGAATCATTTTAAGTCTTTATTCAACAACAAGGGAAAGAGCTGTACAGTGAAATGGAAAAAAAAAACCCTTTCCATTTTGAACGTTCACTTCTCACAATGTGCATGCATTGTGCACAATTGCAAAATTGCATGGTAAGTTGATTATAGCTTTTGGCTGTTGCATTGAGCATTGTGTCGAAGAGGAACCCAAGAGAGGCAAATTGTTATGCCGAGAATGGACCACTATTTATGCAATTTATGGTGATGCAAAATACTTGCAGCCAACTAGGAGAATCTTCAAACTTAAAGACATAAAGACACAGACAAAAAGACATAGAGACAGAAAGAAAAAATAAAGAAAAAGAAAGACAGAAAGAAGATTATGTTCTTATTGGGAATGTAAAATCAGAGTAAAAAGCACATTTCCCTCTAAGTAGCATTTATCAATATTTGCGTTAACTACAAGTATCTGTTTTTCTAAGTGCTGTGCTTTGAAGTGGTACAAATAGTTACTTTTCTCCTTTAGCTGGCATGAGGTTATGAGGAAAAGTTTTACTGACTCCTGCCCTGACTGTGAGAGAGGAAATAAACAAAGACGACACACTTTCTCCGTACCCGGGGGCAGGGTCCGTCCAGGGCGCAGCTGGGCTTGCTGAGCGCCCGGAGGCAAAAGGGCGCCCCTCTAGTGCCTGGAGGGCAGACCACGCCCCGCTGCTGCCCAAGGGGGCACAAGACGTCTGGCAAGGGCAGAGCACAGATGGAGGAGTGTGTATGTGTCAATGCTTCCACAGACGTGATTGTTGGCTATGTCAAGAGAAAATGTTCCAGTAAGAGCGAGGAAGATAGATTAACACTACAGCTTCTGTTTGACAGAGGAACACCACAGTAAACAACGTGCAGATTGTCTTCTACAACCTTATAAATACATGGGAACAACAAGCCTTGAATTTGCTAAAAGGAAACAGGTAAGACAGGACAGATGGGAGGAACTGGCAACATCAATCAGATTTATGTTACAAGAAAAATATTGGTGAGAAACCCACATGTCATAGGATTATTCTCTCAGCACAAACTAACATATAGTAGAAAGATTTGACTCAATTCAAACGTAAACCATAAAAGTAATGCACGTGTCATAAACTTGTATACGCTAGATTACCTGCAACAGGTGTCCTGCAGTGTATACAGATGCACAGATGTAAATGACCTCACTAGAATGAGAACCTTGAAGCACTATCAGTAATAACTACTGTAAGTTAAATCACCTTATACGAAAAACAATAATCGAGCAATATTATGACGTAGAAGGAATAAGCTCACCACATCTTTATATTACTACTTCTGGCCAACAAGTGCAGGGAAATGCAATTTAGACTATTATACAGTCTGCCTCTGGAAATAATGAAAGTGTTCTTTATCTAATTGCGAGCATGCAACTATAGTTAATGGTCTGAATGAAATGAAAAGAAAGCAGAAACAAAACAAAACAAAAATACTGGCAATCTTCTAGTTTCTCCTTTCTTCTACAATTCTGCCCAAAAAGAAAAACTCACCCTGTGTGCAGTTCAGGCTCTAAAAGGGGGAACAGGAGATGAAAAAGGGTAAAGAATGAGAGAGGGTGAGAGAGTAAGGGAACCAGAAAGAGGGATTCCTTTGATGTTCTCTGCTAAAACACACACACACACACAAGTCAACTCAAAGGGTTTGTTAAAAATGCATGACATGCACACAACTAAAAAATAAGTAATGAACTTAAAGAAATAAAGATCAAGTGATTTCATACATGCCCCAACTTCAAAGAATCAACTTGACTCGAGGGGAAGAAAATAAGGAGAAAACTACATATCAATGATTTCTTCTCTCTAAGATTGCGAACTAATTACCACCAAGTGGGCTTGGACGGGATTGGAACTGAACCAATGAATGCACTGAAAGGGGAACTAAAGGCCTTGGACTGTGCCACAACTTTAGAGGGAACACTCAATCTGTCCCCAGTCAAGCACCCTGACAGTATTTAACTGAACCTGCCATGCCAGCGGGAGTGTAATAGACACAATCTGACTTTGCATTACAGCGATGGAACACCAGTTCGAGGCAAGGAAGCAGATAATTGCTACATAATTACATGCAACAGCAGCCATTAGAATATCCGATAAAAAAAAGGAAAAACACAATTATGAGAGGATGGTAATGAGGATTCAATCGACGGGGACGACTTCCAGCACCAGAGAGACCTCTGTTCTTTCCCAGTTTGACTCACATATGCTGGCCCACATTCCACCATCTGGCAGAGGACACAAGCATGAAATGACCAGACACTATGCAACATAATGACTTTGGCTATATTCAGTTTTTTATCGTAATGGCACACCTTCTATTCATTCATTCTTTTACACAAAAACAGGATTTAGGGAAATTGTGTATTTTCATTCAGCCAAACTCTGTGTGAAATTTGACACCCCAACCATTTCTATCCAACGCCTCACCTGATGCCAGATCAAAGCTGGGTGGATAAAGGGCAGGGAAATGGCAGATATTGGCTGGTTATAATCAAATTCACGCTGCCGGATATTCACAAGATCGCCAACAGCAAAGTAAAACCCACTCATCAACACTCATATTGCCATCACTTTGGTTTTCCGTGAAGTCTGTTCTCACAGGACTGTATCAGTGATCCACAGAGACACTTTTCAATCCACTCCCTCTTTTTTTTTATTTGCCCACGCCCCCAATATCCACATTTGTAGTCCTCTGAATTTGAAATTATGTCCACGTGAAATCAATGAATGCAACTGCAACTCCATGGTAACTAAACCCCAAGAGAGTATGAATAAATCAGTACAGAGAGAAAAAAAGGGGTGGGCAAAGAGGAACAAAACTGGATCCTTTTATACCTCAGGTCCCCCTGCTTGCCGAAAATGTAATCGGCTTAACCCATGATGCCGCCGTGGCTCCTCTTGCGTGAGCTAGTCTGTGCCACACCAGATCCCACCAAGACCAAAAAGAAGTAAAAATCGATGCCACAGTCCGTCTCACTAATGAGATTTCCTCCATTGAGTTGTGTGGCAAGAGGGTGTGTGTGTGAGTGTGTGTGCTTGCGTGTGTCCGTGTCCTTGGGCATGTGTGGCTCATGATCTCAAGCTGTATGTGTATCTGTGTATTAATGTAGTGAATGCCCTTGTGCTGAGTGTGTGTGTGCCTGTGTGTCTCTGTGTGCATTTTTTAAGGGGGTGGTGGGTGGTAAACGCCTGACATTTCCTCACAGCTGGGGGCATCTTGGGCATGCTCCGGGGTAGATAATAATGTGTGTGTGTGTGTGTGTGAACTGTGTAAGGCTTACAAGTGGGAGGGTGTCATGGAGAACAGGGAGAGAGAAAGCCTGTGGCTGACAACTGTGGTGGCATTACAGGAAGGTGCAACTGGAAGGATGGTCCTCTCTTTCTCTCCCTGTGACTCTCTCTCTAGAGTGTGTGTTCTTTTAGCAAGGGTGAAAACAAATTATTAAGCTGAATCTAGGGAAGGAAGAGGGAAGGTGTAAAACAGGAGTGGAGTGGACGGGGTGTGTGGAAATAAGCAATGTCGAGAGCGAGATAAACAATTACAGGAACAGGACGTGCAAGCCGAGAGCACAGGAGGTGCAAAGTCTCTGCTGTTGCCTTGCAAAATGCTGCAATCCACCTGAAATGCCCCTCATCCACTTGGCCCTTTAAACTTCACTTTCGGCAGCGCTGCCTGAGCTACACCTGCAGGAGCTGGAATTAGCTTTCAATTACCGCTGATTAATCTATGTAAGCTTCAGGGAGATTCCACTTTTACGCCAGCTAACGAGAATAATTAACTGAGGAAGACCTGAGGGGTTTTGGAGAGAGCTTTACACTATTTTGCACTGTTGGAGTTTCTCCTCTTTCCTCATATCTCATGACCTGAAGCCCATTTTTGTTTTATGTGTTTTGGTCTTTACTACACCAAACAGAGCGGAGATAACAGGGTAATGTACAACACATTTGGTTGGTGGCTGAGGCCCTCAGCTGAAATAATGTAGTGTTATGTCATGAATATTGATGGATCTCACACATTGTTTCACAGGGAATGTCCGAGTTAAAGCCAATACAAGCACTGCTTTGTGTATTGTGCGACAGGGGACTTACGAAGTCAGGCCGAGCAGTGAGGCTAATGCAACGTATCATGAATAACTAAAGACAGTTTGCCATTTTCTACATGGGGGGGCTCCAGTGAAGATTTTGTAATAGCTTTATAGTGCTAGGTGGTCAGGGCTCACCCCTTGAGAACCGACAAGCATTACCGTAGCTACGATGCCCTGCTGCTGGGTAATAGCACGCATACACACGAGGCGGGGGCCACTCAAATATTTACACCCTTAAATGTACAGAGAATTCCTTGAGCATCTTGTGTCGTCTATTACTCTCCCACTTGCACTCAATGTGCTAAAATGATATGCACCCCCTTTTCACAGTAGTTTGTGTATGTGTACATGTGATATAAATCTGTTTAGGTGTGCATATATGCAGCACGTTCATGCATATGTGCATGTTTGAGTGTGTACAGCTCTGTGTTTTGCCTCATGCATGAATGAGGGTCTTTAGGGGCTATCGGTGGAGCATGTGGTGTAAATAAAGACTGGAATAATGGTGATAATAAAGCAGTGGTTTGGGCTTCGTCAGTGTAGGGGTGCCTTGCGCAGTCCCCTGTCTCCTGCTGGGTTGACTGCAAAGCAACAGTGGTGATGACAGGGGGAAAAGTGCCGGGCCAATTAGGGTGCTGGGAGAGAAAGAGAAAAGCAGAAAAGAAGAGAAGGTAGGGGTGAGACACGAGGCTACAAGCAAGGAAGAAAAAATTAATGGCCCTGTGCTGTCAGGGTGGACACTGAGCCAAACAGAGGAAAGAGGTAAACACTGGTGGGACAAACAAGTCAACAGGGGACAACAGAAAGAGACGTCGGAAGACAAGGAGAGGAAAAAAGAAGGAGGAGTGATAGAGGGAGGGTTAAATTGGCCGCTTTCCCCTAAGGCTCTGGAGCTTCACAATGGCACCTCACTGGGAAAGAAAGTAGCGCTCCAAACACGACCCACAGGGGACACAGGTGTGTGCGTCTGTGAGAATGTACATGACAAAAGAAAATGAAAACGAGAGACAGGGAGACAGAAAGGGACAAAGAGAGAGGGCAGACAGACAGGGTTGGTTGGAATTACGAATGCGCCATTGTGTACAAATTGAAGCCACAACCACAGTGGCAGTCAAAAGCCAAAGTCCTGCACGCTGTCCTAACGAGCCTGTGTACCAACGAGGAACTGTCACACAGTGGATTTTTAGATGGAGGGCTCTGAAAAGGTAAGACATGCATGGGTGTTGTTAAAATAAACACATACCTTCAACTGTGGCAGACAGTAACATTTGAATATCCCATAGTTTGCCAAATATAAAATTATTATTATATGTCAGCGACATGCTTCCTAAGGCCTGCAAACAGCTAAAATCCAGTTAATTTATGAATTAAAGGATGAAGTCGAATAATTTATGGCACACCTGAGAGCTAACTGTAACATGAATACCATCTAACATCACATCATTCCATCAATCTTTATTTCTTATTGGGTTACATGGCTGATGGAATTCAAATTCTTCATTGGACTGTCCATTACTCTGTCTGCTGTAATTAAGAGTACTTTTGGATGTCCACACTGTAAGGATTTATTATGATGAGAGGGAGAGAAAGAGACGATCATCCTTCCAGTTGCACCTTCCTGTAATGATACCACAGTTGTCAGCCACAGGCTTTCTTTCTTCCTATTCTCCCTGACCCCCTCCCACTTGTACACCTTAATAGATAATCTATGATTACACTTGTGTGGGACAGTAATATGTCCAGGGATAGGAAAAGCTTAGGATATAAGCAATGCATTGTCTAAAAAAAACCAAAAAAACAACAATGAGTAAAACTGGATATTGTGAACCAGTTCATTAGCCAAATGTTACGTCTTGGAGCTCTTAAATGCACTAGAACAATCAGGGCCCAGAAGTAACCCACAACCAGCTTTTGGTGGCCAAATATACCAGAATGCCATATTTCAAAACCACTCTTGCTGCTACGTTCATTTACTTGAGGCAGCCAAAAATCCAAGAATTTCCAGCACCACGGCAACCCCCTGTGAATAATATTGCTTTATTTATCACTTTTACCAGCAGTCATTTTAATATTTAAATGGAACTGTTGCAGCAGGAGTGTCATCTCCTCCTTGTTTCCTTTCAGGCTCTGTTCACTTACAATAAGTCAATGTTGATGCATAAACCTACGACTAATACTATCGCCACATATTCTCCAAACAAATACATTGATGTGGAGGTGGGATTTAAAAGATAAAAAATAAAAATAAAACAACATTAATGCGGTATAGCTCTATATGGGTCCACTCTGTTCCTAGAAACTGACACCCGACCTGAGCTAAAATGGGAATGGTCCAATGCGGCTGTTTCAGGTCTGCGTGTCTCAGTACGTGAGAATCCCAGGTGATCAGAGCATTCGCCTTGTCAGCATGAACTGATTGATGTACAGGAATGCATCTATAAGTCCATGTGAAAGAGAAGCTGCTTGTTAATTTGCAATGATTTAGGTTGAACCAGCATTGATTGTGACCAATACGAAGAAACGATAAGACAGTGGAGCTGGTTCGATGAAGACACATACAGAAGCTTTCTAATGTATGAGCAACCCACGACCTTCCAACTTAAACAGACATTACTGGCAGAGCGCAGTGTGTCCACAGAATGGGTTCACTATGAGCCACTGCTGCTCGTAGTGGCTCAGCACTGTTTGTGACATATTTAAGTGAACACAACAACAGTTTTCCTACTTTAACAACTGTGCGTGTTATGTTTATTATGCAAATCTGATGAGATGGTATGTATGCCTAAGGTAATCTTATGGCTAATAGTTAAGTTGATGAGTTGAATTTCATCGAATTTGATGTCAGATTGCACAACAGGTGTTGAATAGGGCTCAGTCTATAACAAACAACTCAGTCAGCAGTTTACTCCTGCATTGGAAAAGACATGTTGGCAATAAAAGGAATTCAAGTCGCTGATATTTTGTCCATGTGCGAACGCCTTAGTGTAGACCGCATTTAGTTTGGCGCTCCTGTTTTCGCCACCTTTCGGGACATAGGAATATGTGCCTTTATGATTTTTTCTAGAATTTTGGTGACTTTTCTCGACATACATGCATTCATCTCCAACCTGAGAGGAGCTCCAATTGCCCAACATAGCTGAAAATTCCCGTGTGGGTGTGCAGGTCCTTTATCCACAGTAACTGACAAACACTGCCTCCATGGATGTAAACATCAGTGATAAATAATACAGTCTGTGGTCGACTGTTGTCTTGTCCCTGCTGGCACTGCTCAGTCCTCTCAGTTCATCTTTGAAGAAAAGATCGTCACACTTCTGGTCCTGCTGCACTGCTGCCCAAAACAGAATCAGTCGGACCACAACAGTCCACTGTGAAATCTTTGTAATAATTGCTCTCCTCTGTTCTGTTGAAGCCAATGGCCAAATCTTTAACACTGCCACGAGCTGTGTGACTGGATGCTGGATCCTTATTTATTATTGAAACTTGTGGTGATGGCTCAAAGACTCTGTGTTCCTCACTCACAGTGGCTAAGCAAACTACCAACAATGTGTTTCTGTGGCAATCTGGACCTCTTTCTGCAACTCCTCAAAGTATTGTTTATCTGTCCACAAACGCATCTCCTCTAGTACAGCAAATAACTGATTGTAGGAAGCTTATTTTTCAAAAGTCGTTTCTTCCACCATCTATATATTACACATGCACCCTGTGTACACTTTGTGTACACAGCAGAACACGAGTGAAACAAAAAGAAATCTCACCCTCTGCTCACAGAGTGAGCCTTTTTCCCTGTTTCACTGCTCAACGCCATCTTCTCCGGTCATCCGCACCCTCCTTACTACACTGCACAGCTTTTTACTGGTCTGGCTAATTATTTTAAATATAATCTCAGCCTTCTATAATCTTCTTCCTGGGCCACCACCATTCTGTCCTTCAAACCTCTTCCACTGAAACCACTGGAAATATGTCTTTGTTGTTGATTCTGTGCAACACACAAATACCATATTAATGAATTAGCACCGTAATTCCATATTGCAGCAAATCAGAAATCATGTTTCACCTTTCCAATGTATTGTTTGGTGTTGATTTAATGAAGAATGATGATTTTTTTTGTATTTATCCCAGCAAAAAACATCAGCAAAGTTTATCTCAAGAGCAAGACGTAGCATATTAGATTATGCACTTCTCTCCTATACATTTTATGCTGTGTGTAAATATGAGGAGAAGTGACAGAAATCCTTCTCTAACTATCGAGTAGTCAGAAAAGTCAATAACTATTTCATTACTCCACAAAAATAGACACATTCCTTATGAGACTTTTCTAAAACTACGGTACAGCACAACTAACAAAACTGATCACAGAAGTCGTTCTATAAAAATACAGACAATAACAAAACAAAATCCTGTTATTCACACAAACACAGAGACTTCCCAAACCATCACAGCTGAGTGGTTTGGCAGAGCGACAGCAGCAGCAGCGGTGTGTGGATGTCTGCTGCTCTCTGTGCACTCACCTTTCACCTTCTGCCATTTTAGCCTCAGTGATTCCATTAGAGCACCTGAATACAGATGCAGAGTTCAGTTCTCTGCTTTGTTCTCATCTGGCACACAAGGATGCCAATGCAGCAAATGTTATCCACAGAGGATAACGGAGAGTAAAAGGGACACGCGACAACCACCCAAGTCAGCCGAGGCGACATGATGGACAGAGCAAGGAGGTACATCAATGTTGTTTGCTTGCATTTACATTTTTTTCAGTTCTCATTCTCTCTCTGTCTCTCAGCATCGTGACCCAACTTGCCCCACAGGACAATGACGGTATTACAGGGGAACAAGGTAATCTAAATTGTACAATTTCAGAAATGTTGGTTGTAACAATTCAATACCACGATAATAGCATTCATATCCTGTATGGAAACAGTAGGGTCAATTTAGCGATTGCACATGTTTTTTGTCAAATGATTGCTCTCCCTCACTCACTCTCTCTCTGTCTCTTCTAAAAAGGTGATTGGTATTCCTCCTTACCTCCTCACCCAAAGCAAACATCACTCTCATCAAAGGCCCTCGTCTTTGATCAGGTCTTCAAAGAAGCGTGACATCAAAGTCTATGAGGTTAGATATGAACTGAGAAGAGAGAGGGGGAGGGAGAGAGAGAGAGTTACAGTACAGATCTGTGCCGTAATGGGTCACTAATTGTTAATTACTGCTGTGGCATGCACCAGTGGAAAATCTGCTGTTAGACAGCATGAAGGCGTGGCGGTTTGGGTTAAGATGCAAACGAGATAAATATCACAGAGCTTTAAACTCCAGCATCACCTGCGTTATTACCGTACAGTGGGAAATGATAATGAAATGGAGATGAGAGCAGGTCAGGTAAAAGAGCTGTCTTTTAAAATGAGAGACAGGGGAACGTTTACTATTTAACTGAACATAAAATAGGTCGTTCCTATTAGGATGAAATCTGTAACGTGCGCCGCCATGCTATTCCGTATCACAATATACAGTAGATACCAGATATGGAAAATGGGTAAAAGAGGAGATGGAGGGAGGAGGTTTCATTAGAGGATAATAAAGGACAGAGAAGAGAAATGACCTCCATAGATAAATTCCTCTATCACTAAGTGATGCCCTCCCCGACTTTGTTCACTTTTAAAGAGACAAATCCTCGTGTAATGTATCCATAGCAGCACATTGCATTACTCCTGTTCCCCCAGTGCTGAAATATGAGTGCTATGTCACCTAAGGCTGGCAAGCTAACCGTTTGCTGAATATAAGAGGGAGCGATGCAGCAAAAGAGGGAGAGAGAGGGAGCAGTAAATGGTCTGATGGAAAGTGAGAGAAAGAGCGATAGAGGCTCCCAAGAAATAGTGCCATCTGCATGTGAATGAGTCTCACCCGGGGAGATCTCTTTTGGAGAAATTAATGATCGCAGGAAAGCAGAACAGAGACCGCATGCACCGTGGAAAAGGAAGCAGTCTCCTGTCAGCCAGGTCTCTTTCTCCTTCACTCTTTGTACTCAGCCAGATATTAAACGTCCCTGGGCTTCCTCCGGCAAGGCAGAGCATATCCGCTTGTTTAAATATCATTATTCCGGGGGAACCAGGAGGCATTTGGTGAAAGGGCCATAATCAGGGAACAAGAACGAGAGATTATATTAAAAAGGGGAGTGAGATTGAGACAGGGAATAAGTTGGAAATTAATAAAAAATTAAATAAAATATAAGGGGGCTGGTATGCATGGCACTAGCAGCCAGCTG
This sequence comes from Brotula barbata, assembly GCA_900303265.1. Lineage (NCBI taxonomy): Eukaryota > Metazoa > Chordata > Actinopteri > Ophidiiformes > Ophidiidae > Brotula > Brotula barbata. Next base: position 86,537 of record OMNV01000026.1, on the reverse strand, counting down.
TGGGCTCTATACCTGGGCAATGAGATGTGAGTTGAAAAGCAGGAACAGCCTAATAAAGAATAATCAGTCCTGCATTGTGGGGACCACTATTTCTTATCGCGTGCCTCATTATTTCCTTTGTACTGTGACCTGCATGATAATATGCCTCAGTGCCTCCTGTTCAGCATCTTCAGCATCAAATGAAATTCTAGCACTTTTTAGAGTTAAAAGTTGCACCAAACTAAGTTTGTGAAAATTCCAATGAAAAAGAAACGAAGAAACTGGACATTTGAATGATTGATTGAATGCAATATTGATTTAAATGGCAGAACATGTATTATTTCACATGAAATGTAGACTAAAGCCCTCTGAAGACATCAGCAGATTATAGCGGTGAGGACACGTATGTTTTTTCAATTGTGCTACCATTCACTTCAGTCCTTGGTTTCTTGTAAATCCCATTATTACAACAGTAGTGGTGTATGGAATTGCTCCCGGTCCTGGCTAGCTGGCTGATAGAAGCTCTTACTGTTTAGCACTCACATGTGGCTGTTTACAAAGTCTAATAAGCGTGTCCCTGAGGCAGGCCATGCAGCTGCAGAGGAGGAGATTGCATTTGAGCTCCATTGTGAGGCTCGCGGCCCCCCTCATCAGATCTGACAGCCAGTATGACAAGTCCTATCTGCCAGGCAGCTGATAAGTGCGGCTCGAGCTGTGCTGAGGTCTGCCTCAATCCAATCATACGACAGTCCCAGTGAATGGCGTCCGCTCGTTGCAGCCAGGCAGGACTATCCTGGCTCAGTCGCTAATGCTGTAACACTCCAAGTCAGGGGTGGAAAGCTAGCCGTGCAGAATTATTGTGTATTAGTTCAGACATTGTACATTGACTGGCCTTGAAGTTGCTTTGTGTATTAGGTCTAGGTAATTATGTGTGAGATAAACTATGTGAAGCTGGGCCAAGTCTGACATTTTTTTTATAATGTCACAAACACAAACAGATATTGTGATTCAGCTACAAGATCATGAACAAAAGGTAATGCAACTTAGTTAAAATGACTTAATTACACTTTCGCAGCAGCTTAACTGGTTTTCACTGAGGAAGGTTTGGCCCTTTTGCATTGCAGGGACCACAAGACATTTCAACACTTTCAGCTGCCAAACTGCCTCTGATACGAAACATTTTTTTTAAAATGGCTGCAGCGCTACATGTTACACAGCTGTAACAACAAACAGTGTTTAACGATGATGCATTGCTGTGAAAGAAAATGTGTGTGTCAATGCATGCAAGTACATTCTCAAGGAAATTCTGGTCCAATATGTCTCCGTCATGCTGACAGGGAGGCTTCACAGAGGAGAACCTCGCCAAGTCCAATTAACGAGGCCTGTTACCATCTTCTGTTGAAAGAAGCCACATACTGGGCTTTCATTTGGGACTATAGCAGCAGAGATGTAATGTGCGCTGACAAATGGTATTTCTTACTCCCCCTCGGTTTTTGGAGCGAAAGGAATAGAAACTAGTAAATTCTGTACCACTGTAACTCTAGCGCTCACATTAAAATCTGAATTACTCCCCGTACATGGCATTTACATGTAAATTTGTGATCCCCTTCCATCCCCACTACCATTTTTCATTATTCTTTCATGGCATCATCTTTCTCATTTGGTGCCCTCTCATTTTACGCAGTTAGCACAGACAGAAAAATATTTCCCACAGCTGAATTGGAACAGCTCTCAGGGCTACACTTTGCAAGCTCATAAGCACAAGGCGGATTTTATTTATTTATTTTTTTGGACAATTAAGTCATTATTTTGAGTTGGTAGCTTATTATTTCAAATTAGTAACTGGTTATTTCAACTTAACTTCTAACTCAACAAAGTGAGAAAAGAACAGTGGAAGTATGTCTACAAGGAAAAACAAAGATAGAAAGAAAAAGTAAGACGAGGATGGTTTGTTGATCCAGTCAAATGGATTGCGTAAAAATGATATGGTTCCCTGTGCGCGTTGTACATGGGAAAACGACTCGGGAAATGGGCCTTTCCAGTACAAATGCTTAAAACGAGGTGCAGCGGAGTCACGAAAGACAATAAACCGGCCACATTTGAAGGAACAAAATGTCAACAGCGGTCCATTTCAACAATGATGCACATGATATGCATTACAAGTTTCCTCATTTGTTTGTAGAATGTTTCATTTGAGCATGTTTTCAGCAAATCTGTAGCCAGTTTGTACTGTGTGTGCCTGTTCATTCACCAACCAACTGCTTCATTACCTCAATATCCGCTTACTATTTGTTTTCTGTACAATAACAAAATTTTACTAAAACATAATGGGGGATCATCAATTAGGTGTTGAGCATACACTCTCCCATACAAGTTTCAATTCAGTAAATTAAATTTCAGTAAAGAATGAATCATTTTAAGCTAATGTTCTAAAAATGCAAAAGCATTTGGTTATTTAAGATTTCACAAAAATGACTGTAGTATTAAACCACAAGTGGAAAGGCTGTGAATCAGGACCTTATAGTACACTGTAGCACCATTTATGATCAGGTGTTTATTTGCATTTGTGGGACGGAAAAATATGAAATCAATTAACCTTTTCTCTGGAAGAAGTAGTTTTTGGCCAAATTTGTCTCAGCTGGATTCTGTTATGAAGAATATAGTGTGAAGTGACTGTGTTAATAAGCATCTCTGCTGTACTGAACAAGCCAAATAAACTGTATTAGGCTGTCAGCAAAAATCACATATACAAGGTAAGCAACAAAGAAATAAACCTGATAAATGCTAAAATTGAGAACACAAAATTTTTTATCCTTTTCTGTTTCTGCAAGCGAGTGGAGTTGCTCTTATTAACATAGGCACGCAACTAAAAGATCTAACTTAAGACAAAAATGGGGTCAAACTTGGCTAAATGTGGAAGTGGGATTGGGGAGTCCCTACGGCACCTTCTTAGGAAAGCCTACGCCAAGGACTCCTCATTGTTCCTTAGATTGAGGATGAAGAAATGAGCCAACTTTTTACTCTCTCACAGCTAATCAAACCTCATAGGAATGTACTAATCCTCACTAGATGTGCTTTATGTATTTGGAAAAGGCTTAGATACATTTCCCCTGCGGTATAATCTGTGAGGTGTTACGTGCAGGTCTTACTCCAATCAGGGTGAGAGAGGATAATGATCATCAGTACTGGAGGGTGGATCTGAGCCAAAAAGCAAAGCTCTTCAATCTTCTCCTTGGCCTTCACCTTTGGCCGTAAGCTATGTGTAAAGAGACTGTGGACGTGTTATGTCATTCCTGCTCCACAGGATAAGGCTGGAGGTGGTAAGGATATCCTCAATTTGACCGCCTTTCAAGGTGTGCCAAACCGAAATCATTGGGAAAAGAAAGCTGAAAAACTGCTGCCCTACCAGTCGTTTTCAGATGAGATTTTAAACATGATCTGTGCTGCAGATAATTTTAAAATAAACCAGAGAAGTGATCAAAAACCTATCTCGTAGCAGAGTGTTCAGTGGTATCAAAAGTTTTAGAATGCTTTACACGGATACAAACCACAACCCAATGTCAAATATTTATCATCTGAACACCAGTTCTGACCAGAGTAAAATAATAAAGCTTTAAAACTAGGTAGGGTTACTGAGCTACAGCATGTTATAGACAAGTGTACAATGATAGGAAAAAACAAATGTAGTTGGCAAGGAAAATAATGTCCAAGAGCTTTGGTGCATGCTTATGGTTCGTTGGAAAACTATAAAAGTGAGGGCCCTGGAGTTGTTTTCTGTCTGTTTGGCAGTCAGTCATTCTTATGTCTGCTATGCCTCCACTGAGTTTAGCAGTTTAACACCAAGCCTGTTGAAATGCCCCAGCAGCTGTCAATCTGGCTGCTATCCTGGCCTTGTTAGAACCCAGTTAACGAGAGGCGAGGATTGGAGCCTCTGATACATAACATACCGCCTGTACACTGACAAGTAGGCAAAGTGCGATGCATTGCAGTTCGAATAACAACGCTCTAATGAGAAGCAGGCTACACAGCATGCACATCACTCTGAAGGCAGATTGACAAACAAGCAAAGCAGTCAATTGGTCAAAGGGTTAAGTGTGGATAAATGAAGACGGCCATGGAGTAATCGCTTAGCATTCAGGTCAAGAAGGCTGAAACACAGGAGTCTTGGAGAGAAATACTCTTGGTTTCAGTGGGAGCTGGCTGCGGGCTCTAATAAAGAGTGGAGCCTATGCAGTCCTTCAAGGTCGGAATGCCATGAGGATCAATCAAAGGCACAAAGACCAGCTTCCTGTGGGCAAGTCCACAGGTGGTACAAACTAGGAAACAGAGTCAAGAAGTAAGACTTGCAGAGCCAAGGACTGCCTACAAATTCCCTTTAATCCTGTGCCCCAGCCAGGGTAACAACAGCCTGTCTAATAGAAGGACGAGGTGGACACTTCTCATAAGGGTCAGGCTTCCTGCTGTCCGCCCTCAGAGTGTCCACATAAAAGGCCTTAACAGAGGCAGGGGGGGTTTCCCACTTCATCAGCCCTCATTTCCTCCGCACAGCTGGGCCACAGATGCTTTCCTACTCATGTCTACTTCGAAGCACACTTCTAAAAAGGAACAGTTGCGTTTTCTCACTGCCACTGGCAGCATACAGGGAGCAGCAGCTGATTCTTAGGATTTCTGTGCCGAACGTTGAAATATGTTAGCTGAGGAAACAGCATTCTGTAAAGATTAAGTATAAGTTTGAGTTAATAGTCAAAGTTTTGTTTGGGGTAATATTACATTCACTTGAAAATGCGATTTTTCCAAAGGTCCAAATGGTCAAAGGAAAAAACTTTCTGAGGCAACGGTGAACATATTTGTATCCATTTTCACACAGTGTAGATTTTTAAGACATTTTGAACCTTAACGTGGGGAAATAAGGAAATAACTGATTGGTGATAAGGTCTTTCACAAGGAGCAGTCCTGTCCAGTCCAATCTTGACTTATGAGATTTGTCAATTTGTCTCTTGTGTATCTGTCAGTGTTACAGTTAAAATCATGGCTGAAATCAATTCCCCTTCCATATTGTTCCGTTTCTGTTGTGGTCTCATGGATGAGATGTATTCATAACCATCACTTTGTAATCTAGACTATTCAGGCATGCACGTAGTACATATTTCCACTGTTTAGTAAGAAGAATATATTTTGCTTTTAATCATTGTGTGTGTGTCCTTTAGCAGATTGCTATCACCTCATGATAGCAATCTGTAAAGATTAAGCCTGAATAACAATGTGGTCTTCCAGAGTGAAATTTATTCTTCTCTGATATAAAGGGAGTCAGACTTGTGGATTAAGGTCAGGGAAACAGAGTAGTCTTTGATTAAATATTCAACAGACATACACACACAAATGCTAACTAGCCAGAGAGTTTACAATTCTGATATAAAACAAACTGAGGGGAAAAGAAAAACATCATCCAACAGTCCACATCTAGGCCACCATTGGCAACTGAACATTTTTATCTGCGTTTCAACAAAAGACATAAAAAAGTTATGACTTGCCAGATTGGAATTCCAGTAAGCTAATCCCAGATCATTAAATATAAATGGTCATATAGAGGGCTTCACTGAGATTGGATGTAAAAAGGGCATTTCAAGGGGCCAGCTGAGGTTATTCTGTAAATACTGTCATTTTACATTTCGCTTATCAGTGTTATTAACATTTATATTTTATCTGGCTTTAGCTTCATACCAGTCTACCATCCATTTTTCCCACACCAAAATATGGTTCAAAGGGTGAATAGCAGTAATAAAATGGAGTAAAACTGTAAACACACAATTTCACCTGTCATTAATGTTTTTCTAGTGGAATATGACACATCCTTCACTACCAATGTCTCTCCGTGATAAAAAATAAAGGAAATGGGAGGTGTGAGTCCCTATGGAGCCAAAGCTGACATGGTTCTGTTTGGTAAGTAGATATGTTTTCTTCTTTCACTGATTCATTCACTTCTGTGCAATGATTAACTAAGAGCAATCAGATCCTTCTCAGCAGTAAGACGTGTCATCTAGATCAATAAAAATGATAAACTTTAAATGAACGCCACTCTTCATCCCCTGTAATCCACCACTGCTGTCAGTGTGAAAGCGTCTATGAGCAATAATGCTATTTAATATATATTTACACCCAGTGCAAATCAATGAACAGATTTTAAATAGAGCTGCAAGACACCAGTTTGCCCTTTATCTGTGTTTATAATCAAGGCTTTAGTCCCTTTGGAGATGGGAGAATTGTTAAAAGAAATGAAATGCACTTCAAGCATTTTGGGGTGGAAAGACCGTATTGAAGTTTCTTTGCGTGCATGAGTGTGTGTGCGCATGTCTGTGCTTGAGCAACACGGGCATGCGGCTTTAGCTGACACTGTTTGTGGCTACACAGAGGAGAGAAAGTCTGATTCAGGGCTTTCAGTAATCAGTGTCACATTGTCAGGGAGGCTGCCTTTGACTAATGAGAGGTGCTGACAGCCTGGCTGCATACTCCCTGGGCTCTGCTGAGTGGGACGGATCTGTTTTAGGGCCTTTGTCAGGTTCATTCTCTCTCTCTCTCTCTCCCCCTCCCTCCTTTTCTTTCTTTCCCTCTCTCTGTGTCAGGGAGAGCAATGACCGGTGGTCAGCCCCAAGGACACCTCCTGGCATTCCGCATGGTGACAAATTGACCATGGGGGACTAGTAGCCTCAAAATTGCCTTGGAGATGAAGAGGTTTTGAATGTTCCATGTTCCCCCTAGGACCGGAAACTGCAGATCTTGTCGGAATGGTGAAGACAGGAAAGAGGTGGGAAAAGAGGCACATGTCACAATATCTGGAAATAAGCAATACAGGAAGGGGAAGGTAGAGAGGGCCAATATCGGAGCTGAGTGACTGAGAGATTGATGAAAAAAGAAAAGGCCAATATTGAACAGCTGAGGTGACATAGTCACCCATTCAGCATGTTCGGTATCAAAGGCCAAAGGATGAATCTGTCCATAATATTGTGTGCAGCTCAGCTAAAATGCAATTCAGATGACCTAGAAGGGGTGAGGAATTTTTACAATTATAAACCACCAACAACCTTGTATGGCATGGAATCTTTCAAACACAGATAGAGCATTTCTTGCGAATGTCAGATTCCTGATACAAATTTAGCCAGTGAGTCTGACCTTGGCAGGAAGGCAAATAGGTGTCACTGTAAGTAAGTGTTTTCTCTTCCCCTCTTCCTCAGTCATGAAGCACTCAAATCTGTAAGAGTATGATAACAGAAAGATTGAACACTGTCTACAAAGAGATTCAATATTAAAGGGTCAAGTCAGATCAATACTCCAGATATGAACTGATCATTCTTGTTTACAGTCAAGTGGAATCAATCTAGGTGTTCTTGAAGCACTTGCAATCGATGGAAATAAAGTTAGAGTGGCTTAACCAGTGCTGGCCCACCTACCTAGAGATGTCACTCAAGGAGGTGATTTTGTTGGTAGTCCATTTTCAGGGGTATTTTGTCATTTTTTTCTGTAGCAAAATGCTGTTAACTTCTACAGCACATTTGTCAAGGCTGTTTCTATTGCTGAACTGAAGATAGGCTTTTTGTCGTGAGTGTAATATATCTTGTCAAAACAATGAAAGGAAATTTGAACTTTGAAAACCATTTCATCACCAAACTACACAAATGCAAATGCCAAGGGCAGTGTGCACAGGTAAATGCCGTTAAGTGGAGGATGTTCACGTTAGGTACGGAAGCTTTCCTCACTCCAGTCGTCTCAGCTGTTTGTCTCCAGTCAGGCCTACCTTTGTGCTAATCAGGCCGTCTCAGTTCCTTAGATCCCCCTTGGGACACCACCGCCACCAGCACACTTAATTGGTTCATTTGTTCCGTCATGTTTTGCTGAGCAGAAACAGAACGGGAGGAAATACGGAAGTGGAACCATTGTCTCCACGCTCGTCTCCAAGGATAAGGAAAGTGACACATGAATGCTCTCACAGATAGATAAATAAAAGTTGCATAAAGTGTTCTAATGAAAGGACGAAGGCAATTATTTTTTTTCCAGCAGCAGCATTGAGTGAAGGTCTTATTTGATTTAATGTAGGTCCATCAAATCGAATGAGTTTAACTTGGTGAATTGAGCAGCATAGATGGTAAAAGGAGATTCCATCATTCTATCTTTGACTGCTGTTATCTTTTTCTGTACGTCTTCACCACAGCCAAACACAAAAACACAAGAAGGAACACAAACAGTATATGTTCTTTTATACTGTATATATGTCATGTTTTCCACTGTGACCTCTACACACTGTTGACAGTGGACTCTACCAACGGGAAAAGATACAGAATTTGTTTTCCTGAAGGTGGTGACATATATGAGCCTGTAACTGGAATATAACGCAGCCACAAACACAGCTTGGCTTGACACAGGATCTCTCCATGTGCTCCCCAAGCTTATCACTTCCATCTGATGAATGGGGCAGATTGGATTGGGAGGCAGGCAAGGGGAGAGAAGGGGGCAGGGGAAACCAACCAAGGCACCATGCAGCTTAATTCTCCCATGCCTGCGCCAAAGATTATCTGCCACGATTTTCCAACATAAAATAAAGATAGATAAATAAAACCCAGAACCATACTGAATGAATAACAATGAAAACCCATAAAGGCTTCTGGGTGTCTCCAAGTAATTTATTCACCATTTGCCGGAATACCTGGAGCGAGAACAATTCAATGGAATTGAAGGATGAAAAAGAAATAGAACATTATGTTGTAGTTGATGGGTATAAAATTACATCAGCCATTAACTCTAAGGATAATACTACCATAGTAATCAAATGATGCCTCATCAATATTGACAATTATGGGGTGGAGGGAAAACAGTGGCACCTGATTCTGTGCTGCACATTTGGACCTTACATTAATACACTGACTGGTACTTTTTTGCTTTGAATTACATGAGAGTTCATGGGATTTGTGCTTCTCAAACCGATATATTTTCAGGGAATTCCCACCTGCTCACATCTGCACAGGAAGCAGGCATACTGTAATAATGCTAACTTTGGAGCCAAGCATACAGTATGCACTCAAAAAGTCCGCTCTGTGAAATTAATGCTGTACACAAGCTTATTCACGCTAATCCGCAGACCTCTCGAATTAGTTTTAAATGATTGGCCTTATCTAAGATTACATGATCATTAAGCGGGTCTATAGGATGGATAGATGGATGCATGAATGATAGGATTTGATTACTTTATTCCAAAGTCTCTAAAATGCAAGAAGATAGGTTTTCCACCCGCTGCTGTGGAATTTTCATCAGTGAAGCATTAAAATGTACCAGATAAAGTGAATATTACTTCATGACATGACACTGACTACCTTCACTTTTCATTCTTGAAAGGTAAAGCTTTTCTTGTACCCAAGTAAAATCTTAACGCATGTCTATTAGATATAATCGAGCACTTGCTTTGTGGAATATCTGTCCTTTTACCTTAATTATTGAACAATTTGACAATATCTTCAAACTCTGAGTACAACAACGTCATTTCACGTCATTCATTCAACTAATTCCAAACAAGACAAAAGGTAACAAATTACGAAAAGAAAAAAGCTCTCCTTTATCTTCTTATTGACACACAATTCTTCTCTTTCGCTGTCACAACAAATCCCGGTTCAAACCAACAGAGTAGTGCAGTCAGAGGGGAGATGACAAACTGCACAGAGGAGGGCTGCAGAACACGATAGCCAACACATTCACACAGTGACAGATGAATCAGTACTAACCAGCGGATAGTGTTAAACTGAACCTCGTGGTGTTGAGTGGAGGAGCTACTGCAGTGAACAGGACATCGCCAACACTACTCATAGTCAAAAGTGCTGTCAGCTGGATCTTTAATGACCACTTACAGGAGAGGGATGGGCAGAGTCCAGCTTGCACTCGCCCAACCTCAAGCAGGAGTTATACGACGATACAGCAAATCTTGGCTAGTTGCCCTGCCGTCACAGCCTCTGAATCCGCTTTGCAAGTCCCGTGTCTGGGCAGAAGGATGGTGAAGGCTGAGCCTGATGTCTGGAGGCTGGGCAATGCTGAGTTATACTCCAGAGGAGCACTGGCTAATGGAGGCAGGTCACTTGGACATCTGTTTCTGCTGAGCAGACGAGACAGCCACCGAAGAAGAGCTCGAGATGAGCAATAAGAAGCAGGTGGGTATTAAATATTTTGTTGCCTATAAACTAGCACGCAGTCACCTTACATTATCAGACATAGACACAGAGATAAGGATCTCTTACTTGCACATTCTTTTACAAACCTCTTTGTAACACAAAACACTTCATGCAAATTGGGAGCACAGAGTTCAGTGCCGCACATTCGACAGCATCCCACCATTAGCATCAAGCGACCAATCTGTGTCTCACTGACAGACCATATCTTTCTCTGTGCCCTCACTAAAACCAGCCGAATGTCACAGCACTCACATTACTCACACTAAGATGGATGCAGCAGCAAGAGCATCACACAGGCTGCAGCTCAATGACTCTGCTAACCTTTTACATCATACCAGGCCTGCAGCTAGTCAACACAATCCTTATCTCTGCAAACACTGCTGAGCTGATAACTAGAGCCCTTTTAACCTGTTTGTACAGAAATACCTCAAGGACTGTTGAACCAGTTGCAACCACTTGAGATTTATCAACTGGGTTGTGTAAATAAAACGTGTTTTTTTACATATAAGTATTGTGACAAAGAATAATATAAATATCACTCTGATTAAAGTTGGTTTCCTCGTTTGTAATGTATTAATCTGGTGTTGTGGATGTAAGCACACCCGCATGCAGCAAGATGAAGGGAGAGTCAGGATTGAAGCAGGATTTCCAGTGAGAGTAAGTAGAAGCTGTGATCCATGGTAACCTAGTTAGTGATAGAGTCCACAAGGGAGTGTTGTTGTAGCGCCACTGACAGATTTGTCCATTTGTGTCTCAACATAAAGACACACATGCAGACACACTCAAACAAACACACACAAGTTGGGGCAGTGTGGCTTTGGGGGGATAGGGTGATCACCTAGTGATCGGAGGATTGCCAGATTTATCCCACTCTCCCCCATGTGGAAGGTCCGTAAGCCACACCAAACCTCAAATTGTTCAAATTCAAGTGGACCTTCCCCGGCTACCTTGGCTGTCAGTGTCAAAGGGTGAATGTGCGGCAAAATGCAGAGTGCTTTGAGTGGTCTCTGGACTAGAGAAACACTATTGAAATGCATACCATTTAAGAGTTTGACAGCCAGAGACCTTGCATTCTGGGAAAGGCAGACAGGAGGGAGATGAAACCGCAAATAAATCCCTCAGGAATGCTGTGATCGACTGATCTAAAACAGCACTTTGAGACTACATACATATATCTGACATGACAACTGACATTCGTGTTGGTTATATGAGGCATGTGTGGGAATAGCAAAGATCAAAATCCCTTTCATGTAATACACTGTAGAAAAGCAAATCACATGAAGGCATAGCGCAATCATGTCGTCAGTATAGAGGATATATGTAGTCAGACAGTGGATAATTGCGATTATGTGGTGTTGCCGGTTAGATCAGATTGACTGAAGGGTATAAATGAAATATCTGACCTTTTAAACTGCCCTTCAAGTGTCCCTGTCCTCAGGTTGACTACTTTCAATTCCATTTCCCAGCTCTAACCTTTTATATTTTAGCACATTTCGTAGTTGAAGTTTTCACTGCCACGTGTTTTCCTTGCAGTAGGAAACAGTGGAAGAGCAGAAAAAAAAACTCATCTGCTTTAGATAAGGGAGTTAAATGCAATAAAAGGCTAGTGAATTGATTTTTTATCATGCTTTGTGGAGCATCTATCCTGTTCTGGTCTTTGAGGATATACACTAAGTGTTATCAATGGCCGGAGCCACTACAGAGGGGAGAGGGGATAGACCGGATCCATCTCCTGCCTCGATACCCTATCTCTAAGTTAAGGCACATAGACCCGGCCTTTTCCTAAAGGCTACAGGGTGCAAAGCTTGCAGGGTCAGATACCTTTTAAATGGCAAATTCCTTGACAGAGCCACATTCCCCTGACAATGATAATGCGTTACCCATGGTGTCGCTGACTACATCTCCATCTAATGACAAACATCAGGGGAGAGACTCGGTTAGAGGCACTTGAATGTTTTGAACTGACCCAGTTGAGATAAGTCAGGACATGCTGTGGGCTGTATTCATAAACCAACCATGGCATTTTGACATCAACACCGACTCATGTTTGGTCACTTTTATACGAAGCTGTGACATACAATATGACACTTTTCACTTTTTGCAGACAGGTAAAATCCTAACAGTCTCCATTGAACAAGCCTGTGGAGTGTGAATTTCACAACACATCCATAAAAAGTTCACTTGGGGTCTACACAAATGAGGCGGCGTCTACGAAAGTTGATTGGCTAGAGATTGCAGTGGCAAGGGTTCCCACTGTGGGACGAATGTACAATGGGGCCCTGAGGGGCCTTCTAGAGATGGGTGTTTAGCCTTCAAGTGGCCCCCTGTGGTAACTCTATCTCAGGGGTGGCAGGGGGCCCACAGCTGGGGCTAAGTGGAGGTGTGTAAGTCAGTGTTCCTCCCCTCAGGCTGTACCACCTCCCTGAGCTGGGAAATAGAATTGGTGACTGATGGTTTTGGTTCGTTCCACACTTCCACACTTTGCTGGATGGGAGCACTTTGTGTCATATGATTGAGATAACCTTGAAGAGGAATGTGACAGATAAAAGGGCAGCAAGGTGGGACTTTTATCACTCAGTAGGGAGACCTTTATAATCATTATACAGGGATACACATTTATGTTTCCTTTTCAAGCATAAACTACCATACAACTCTCAGGGTACGTCATTTATTATTGTTATTACTATTGTTGTTTTTCCTTCAGTTTTTGCAACAGAGAGCTACAATTTAAAGCATTTTGATGATATATACAGATACAACTACCACTATATATGTTTTGTGCTTTTATAGTACTGTTTGACTGTTGCTCAAATATTTGAAAAGTATTTCAATTATTTAGAAAAGTTTTTATTTGTGAGTGTTTCAGTCAGATGGACCATGATCAAGAGCAGCCACCTCAACTGGCAGTTATGACTCATTATGCAGTCGACTAAAAATAAGTAAATCTATCCTGTATTAACACAAACAGTCCTGTAGTAAGAGCTTGGGGGATAAACAGCCCTAAAAGCTTGAATATTGCATTAGTTATGTCAAGCTACTTCTTCCCTGGGAAATTAAAAAATCTGAAATGCATCCAAATGTTTGCTTTCATTTGATGATAGGAACGTTTCAACTAATTCTCCTCCTCCATAGCATCATACTTAGCAACTACACATAAGATAAGATTAACTTTATTGATCCCATATCATTACAGCAGCACAAGAAGTACAAGGAGAAAGAGTAAGAGATAAATAGAGTAAGGCAAATTACAAAAAAAGAATAAAACGTTTAAAAAAATATAATATAAAATGTGTTAAACTATACACACACACACACACAGATTACATACACTATATAGACCTTTCCCTTGTACAGATAAATGGAGATGTGTGCACATGTAGACCGATATGGATATACGTGTATATTTGTGCAAGATAATTGCACGTGTTGTAAATACACACGGTGTGTATCATTATGCAAAGAAAATACATGTAAATAATATTGCCTTGTAAATAGATAATTGCACAGAAAAACTGATTTGGATTACACAAAGTACAAGCAGCAATAATCTAATCTAACCTAATCTTATCTAATATCATATAATACTGTATAAGTAAATTGACTGCATTGTGTGCTTTCAGTTCTGTCAACATAGTACATTATACCAAAAATATGTAAAAAGATCAAGTTTGAAATCTACAAAATCAATAATTTGTTTTTATGCACCACATACTCGACATGATCATTCACAAAACTATGCACTGTGTACACTGATAAGAGTCAGTTAATCTCAAGTCAAATTTAAATTTGTTGTAATTGCATTTTGTCTTGTTTGAATAGTTTTATGCCGTCTTTTTTATACTAATTTGTTTACTTCCTTTTCTCATTATTTTTCAGTTTGTATTTATTCTTATGGTTCTATTAGCTCTTTTTGTCGTCACTTTTGCACCATTTTAAATTAGTATTTTCCTCCCAATGAGTCTTCTGATGGAAATGAATGAATGAAGTCAAATATAAATTCGAATAATAGAATATAGGATTTCTCACCAACACTTCTAGACAGAATGGTACATGAAATTATGAAGCAAAAGCCGTGTTTTCATAAAATTACAGCTGTATGTAAAAGTAAATACCTTTGTAGTGTAATGGCTAAAATCATTAAATGAGTATTAGTAGGTTCTGCTCCATAGGGAAGTCATATGACATACTGTAGTGACATTGAACATTGTGAGCAAAGTGAAAAATAAGAATAAAAATATCAGTCCTGTGTGCCAGCCCTACCTACAGATGTGACGCATGTGCCTTATTATGGACCCTAACACATAGTAGATATGTTGTAGTATACAGAAGCTCAAATGTCTCAGTTGACCAAAAAAACTATTTCCAGAACTGAAATTGGACCAACAAACAAATTCCAACATAAAATCACGAGACAGAGAGCGAAAGAGAAAGATGGAAATTCAGAAGATATAAATAAAGTATATATAATACAGCGGACCAAATATAATAGAGATCCCACCGCTACACCCTCCCACCATTTTACTTACTTGCTGTATCTCTGGTTCAAAGACAGAAACTTTTAGCTGCACACATGTCCCTGGGTGGTCCATTGTCACAAATTTTATTATCCACTCCTCATTTTCCAGTTCACGGTAAATTAATCACTGCTCCTGCAGAGAAACCCTGATTGCATTCCAGTATTCCACAAACTGTTGCAGACTTAAAACAAGCCCACAAACAGGGCCAAGACTTTCAACAAAATAAATCCAAAACCCATTTTTCCAAGATATTTAAAGAGACTAGGATGAGACCACATCCCTTTAACCACCATTATACTACAAATGCATTTTTACTCTCATACAGTATCAGCGGTGCTTTGTACCCAAACGAGAGGTCATTATTTGATTTTATCCAAGCAAGACAAGTGCAAATAATAAAATGATAAGAATGTTGCTTATGCTGATTAGACTGGTTGCATGTTCGAAAGGAAAGTAGCAGCATTCAAGTGGTGGCACAACCCTCAACTCATAGTGAACAGTTGCTTAAAAAGTAGATGGGAATGGTGTGGATAATGCTGATTTAAAGGACCAGCTCCCGATAGTGTTTTATTGGTTAATCTTGTTTGGCTGAGCAGATACACGCTAGATTTCAGAGCCCACAGAACCCTGTAGAGAACTGGCATTACAACCTGTAACTATTGTTTCTCCCTAACAGTGCATGCGATTCAAGCAGCACTGCATGCCTATCACAATAAACATGGTTTGACATTATTGCTAAACCAATGCTTCAGCAGGCACTTGATCCCATGAGGAGAATGAGACTTTCTCTAATGCACTTTGACATTGTTGTGTGTGAACATCACGTTCCATCTACTGCTTACATAAATGAGTGTGACCTCATAAATATCACAGATTCACGATGTGTTTGCATCATGATATCATGGTGTAGAGGCTGTGATACCCTAGATCAACTGTACACATTATGTTATGTGGTAGATATTTTTACGTATAAAAATATAAAAAGGATGTGTATTTTATTATTTAAACTAACTATAAGCATCAGTAAATTGTTGCTTTCTACACTCATTTACATATGTTCTCAAATATATACAAATATTACAATAAAAAAAAACTATATAATTTTGTGGTGTTGTTCACAGTGGTGTGCACTGTTGATTCTGGAAATCCTGATAGATTTGCTACATCCTGTCTGATCTCTAGACAAATCTAAGGTAGGGTTAGATGAAGATACCAAGGCTGCCACAAGTTTCTCTTTGTCATCTTCCAATTTCTCTCTGTCTTTACTGTATCACTCTCCTTCACTCCTTTTATCCCATCATTTATCTTCTTGTCAGATTTTGCCCTCTTTGTCAACGTTGGAGACAACTGTTCACTACCTCCATTGTGCAGTGAGAGATGTCGCCTTAAGCCCTGAAACATCAAAGAAATAAGAAGGCAGGACAATAAAAGAGAATCTCTCTCTCAGGAGGGTTCCAAAGGTTCTTAGCCATTGCCCGCAGATAGCTGTTAACATCATTTTTCATTGTTGAAAACACCCATTTACAAGAAGTTCAACTTTCTAAAACACATAAGTGATAAACCCTCCAACAATCCCTTTTCTTGAGAAATGACTGAAAATAGCAATGGAGGTTCTTTTAGACTTCAGGAAAGTAGACTCACATTGAACCTCAGTTGAATAGTTTTACAAAATAAAAAGGATGGGCAAATATTGAGGTCATTCTGTTGATGACACACAAGAGTCCTCTTAACTGTATAATTTAACCTTGCTGCAGAAGTGTCCGCTCACTTTGTCTGTGATGAAAAGTGATTAGATCATGTGACACCTTTACCATTCCTTAATGCAAATCTTCCATTCAGGCCAATTAGCTTTTCTTCCGAAGTGCACGCCTCCTATTCATGCTGTCAGTCCAAAGGGCTTTACCCTTCACAACCTGTTTGTACTACAGGCTGAATAACGAAAGCACCGCTTTCAACTTGGAGTAATGACTGCCAGACAAGCATGAAAAAGGATAATGAGGATAAATGCCTTTCTGAAATTTGAGATTAAAGACTGACAACTGCAGTGGATGTGTCGCAGAAATACTGGGGTGTTCAAAGGTTGTTTCAGGTACAGTATGTACTGAATAGATAATTTAATGTGTATGATTTGTTTTTATACGATATGGGACTGGAAAGCAATTACATACAATTCAATTTTAGCTACTAAAATCAATTCCACCCCAAAGACGGATACCGTTGTCTGTCCACAGTAGACTCTAGATTTGATGCATTTATTTCATTACAGTAAGAATTTTCTTGATAGTAGATGCACACTGAGTGTTTTGTAAATTTACACCACACTGTACTGTTGGCTTAGCTCAAAGCTGGTGTTCCCATCATGAATGCTTTTCCTGGCTGTGACCTTGTCAGGGCCTTGTCTGTCTGTCAGCAAGCTGCACTAAAAAGGCTAAAACAATCTGGCAGCCCCCCCGGATAAAAGGAAGGGTGAGGGAAGAAACATGTAGAAGAGCGATGGGGGAGTTGTGACCTTTCTACTTCCAGAGAAATGTTTTTAGGTAAACAGCCTTTCAGAAAAGAGCCACATGACAGGCGGGCATACGCTGCATCGAGCAAGACATAGCAAATTTAAATTTCTAGACAGTAATATACCATATTACAAGTCACCAATTGCAAAAGTCATGTATCAGCATGGCTGTTTGTAGTATTATGCAAATTCCACAGCATTCATCAAATATCCATTTTTTTATGCACACATTTTGTGTTATATGTAATTTTCAGTGACATTTACGAGATATGTTGATGCATATCCACATGCAGATGCAGTTTAGGATTACTTAATATGCTCAATTATTGAAATAACACAATTAAAGGACTGTGCCTTGGTTAAGATAAAGTTTGAGCTCTTCGAATACTTTCTACTTTGATCTTGTGATTGGAATTTTGTTTTGTTGTTTAACGTGGTTCATCTGCAACAGTTCAAACACATAATATACACATGTATTTCTAAACACTAAATAATGCTGTTCTTTGTACTTCATGTACCATGGCATTTCTTATTTGATTTTTAGTCCAAAAATGAAATTGTGCTTCAGAAAAAAAAGCTTGAAAGCAAAGCATATAAAGTGTCCTGACTAATCCCTTTCTTTATTTATTCAAGGCTTTATAGAGAAGTTGAGACCTCATTCATTTACATCGTCTCCAGAATATGGCGTTATGTCTTTTTGAATGAAATACTGCGCATACTAATGTCGTCCTGGCTTATCAAGGTCATCTCATTGGCCCTGGCGGCTAATGCCACAGCTTTTCTGTCTTTAAAAATGCGCCTGGGTCTCCATCGGGTGTTGGGATGGAATGAGAAGGCTTCAGAGGTCACCTATATGCACAGTGATGACTTTATTGAGACACAATCAAGGCGAAAAAAAAACACAATCCATCTCGTCCTCCCTCTCTCTATCGCTATCTCACACACACATACACATCGGCGCGCACGCACGCACACACACACACACACAACAGGCACTCCCTCAACCAGAAAGGAGACTGTGATTGGAAATAAAGACCATCCTCTGTGAATGGGGGCAGTAATGTTTTCAATTTTAGCCCTGAGAGCAATAATGGAGCTCATTCTACACCACCTAGATACTGTAGAACTGTTTCACCTTAAAGCTTTAGGTTTCTATCATCCTTCATTCCCTCAATTCCTCCTGCTTTTCCGTCTGTGTGCTGTTCACGAAGGGATTAATTTGTGGGATAAGAAGACGGGGAC
>OMNV01000026.1:3926-68068 GCA_900303265.1 Brotula barbata | reverse complement strand
GGGGACTAATTATACAGTATATATATATATATATATATATAAAGAGAGAGAGAGAGAGAGCGAGAGAGAGAGAAAGAGAAAGAGAGACAGAGAGAATTCTGGAGAGAGGAGAGATGGGGAAAAAAAAAGGATGAAGGGGTGAGGGGCAGATGAATAAACCTGTGTTTGACTCTGGGTGTTACTTCAAACAGTGACTCTTGAATTTGAATGACACATGCTCAAAGCTGTTTCACTTATTCACATTGTATAAGAATTCAATTTCAGAAGTAACATTGAGTCTCGGGGCAAATGTCCTGCCTTTGTTAGCATTTACAGTCTGAGAAAATGGTTCATTCTTATTCTGCTGGAGAAGAAAGGGTAAATTCATTTGTGTCGTGAAATATAATCTGGGGTATTGTTTAAGCCACTGAGCCTCCACAAGTATCCTTTAAAAGACTTTCAAACGCACACTGGGGAAATAATGTTGCTGGATATAACTGCTGAGCCAAAGGCAATTGTGAAATATTCAGATGTGAAAAAAGTGATTACCTTTTCTGACTGTAATACGTGTTAGCGCTCTAACAATGCATTCATAAAGGGTGGCACTGGTAACAGGGGTGCTGCAGAAAATGATCCGAGTTAGAAAAATTTAGATGCAAACTGGGATATAGCCAAATAAAAATAAAATAAAAACCAAGGGCAGCAGGGAAGAAGACAATAAAGTGGTCATAATCTCAGCCCAACATTTTCAAGCACACCTACACTCACTCCATCTGATGAAAGTCTATGCAAGTCGAGAATACTGTTATTCTCTATGACCTTTAAAAAATGGATCTAAGAAGACAAAAGTGTGACAAAGAGAGAGAGGTAGGAAGGACAGACGGAGAAAAAAAACTAAGGAAAAGAAAGGGCACACCAAGAAAAACTTGAAATTAATTAATTGACACTGGCAGTCCTTCCTCAAAGTATTGTTCATTCCGTGCGTCTTAATTTCTTGCTCCAACTGTCAGAAACAAAAGGCCGAGCTTGTGTGGCGACAGGTTTAACACGTTATGATTTTCATTCTTGCCAATTATGTCCATTTCTCACCAAACAAAGAGGCATCGGAGCATCATTGCAATTTGCGTTTGTGTGTTTTCATGCCCATCAAATAACAAAAACGACTTGTCTGCATCCCTGTTTGCCTATCATTGTGTCGCCAACATGTTAATCCCTTTGCCTGCCTGGCTGTAGAAGCCGGTATAATTCGTGCACAACATGGACTCATGCCCACACATTTTTTTTTCACAAATCACTTTACTGATGTGTTCAGCATTCTCTCTGTATGAATCTGTATGTATAAAACTCACTGCATCCTTAAATAATATATCAGATAGTTGCTGCATGTTTCTAATTTTGTTGCGATCATAGCAGCTTCATTCTCAAACGGCACAAGTCGTTGATGTAAGGATGATTCAGCACTTCAGACGCCTTTCAGCTCAAATAATGTGATCAAAGAGAAAGCTGAACAGGTCAGATGATGCGGAGATCGAATGACTGATGATTCTGTAAGACGTTTTCTGCACGCCCGTGTGTCCTATTTCTGTATACAGCCAACTTGTGCACTTAGTGCATAAGTACCGAGCTTTCAAAGTGTATGGATATTGGAAAGATATTGTGCCGTCATTTTCAAAGGATGGCTGATCTTAAGTAGCTATCAGTCACTGGACTGTGACGGACACATAAGGTACAGCTTGATTGGACAACAAGGACAAAGGCAACATGAGCCACAGCCACAAGCACAGCATGAACCGCCAATCTATCTATCAGTATAAAGAAAAAAGGCCTCTGTGATATAAGGGTTAGTGGCATCACTTCTGTCACACCTATAGTGGAATTAGAGTTATGTGTCAAAAAAAAACAAACGCTTTTGACTAAAAGGCTATGATGTATTATTATTATTTTATTAACTCTCAGCCAACTGTGGCTGTTTTAATAGATAGATGGATAGAATGCTGAGCACAACTTCACCTACCAGCATTACAGGGAGGAGTGAGGCTATCCTTGAGGGACACCAGCACATTTCAGCTCAAGGCCTTTATCAGGGATGTCAAACTAATGGGAAAAATCTGATGAAGGCCTTGAGCCAAAATGTGACGGTTTGCCTAAATAAAGTTATTTATATAACAAGTGCCACAGTCTTCCTCCTGAGCAAAACAGTTCTCGTTCATGCTTTACTATAAAAGATAAACAAAATTTCCATCAAATAAAATATCAGCCAATAAAATAAGAAGGATCAGAGCACTTCTCACTCATTTATGCGAAAATCACACAATAGGAAAGTGCTCTTTATTCTTTGTTAAATTTAGTTGTAGCAGAGTTGGAGTACAGCCGCTGATGCTGGAAATGGCTGGCTACACAGCTTCAGCCTTAAACAAGACCATGGTTTGTTGTATCCTTCGGTGAAAAAAAGCAGCCTGTAGGTAAATGTCGGAATTCTGCTGACACTACTTTATTTGCATTATCTTTAAAAGTTGAGCCCCAAACAATATTCTGTTAATGAAAAGACACTCAAGGTGTCGAGTTTCTGAACTGGTTTACAAATGTAATACTGAACTATTTCAGGCTAGGGCTGTGCTTCACCAATTTGCTAGATGCCAACATATAAAAGTTAATGAACAACATACTGTGTGCAAAACAAGGAAGAGCAGCACTTTATGATTGGCATTTTTCTCATGAGAATCCTCTGTGTAATACTTAGAGCTCTGTATTGCATATTTACTTTCATCATGCAGGTTCATACCAGTGAAAAGCTTATTTACCCAAAGTTGACAGGTCCAGAATCCATCGCACAGAACGATGGCAGCTGGTTATGCCTGCAGAGGATAAAGGTGATTTGCAAAAAAAAAAAAGCCAAACAGATGCATCTCCTAAATGCTAAAAAGGGGAGCGGTAATGAAAGCTCGTGTTCATTTAAGCCTCCTGTCTTTTTTTCCAATGGCGGCAAGACAGGATAGCTTCATCAGGTTTTTTTTAGGGTCCAGAAACAGGACGCTTGTGCCAGCCAACAATGTGATGGCCAGCAGGTTTATCTAAGCTGACAGAGATGAATCTCTCAGCAGCGGGCTGGGCCTGTTCAGCTGTCCTGCTGAGGGGAGCCCACACCAGGGCTGACATTAAATTATTTCAGGAGGTAATTAGTCTTCTGTTTTTCACCAAGATGCCAAATTCTCCTCATGCTCTTGTGCACACACCCATGTTATCCCCGTCAGATAGACATGTGGTAGATAAAGAGGCAGAGAGTAAAACGAGCCAGCAGGTATTCAGAAGCCATTTAACTCTGCGTGTCTGTGATGTTGGGCGTGGTTGAGCAAAGTGTGAGGGTGTCTGTGTAGCGATTCTTAGTGGGATTGGGATGGCTGCCTCCAGTTGCGTAATCAAGATCTAACCTATTTATCCTGCGTCGCAGAACAAGAATAATCAGCGCCATTCATTCAAGTTTTATATTCATAGGAAGTAAAAGAAGTTGATGTTCTCAGTCTTTGCGTCTATATGTGTATCTAGCTACAGTCAGACACCGATCGAGTCACAGTGCCATTACAGAAGAAGAAAAGAATAATAAAAGGCATTATTAAGGCTTGGAATCTAAATGAGCAGTTAACATATTATCACTGAATATCACTGCTAAACAAATCCAAATTATTATTCAGCATAAAAGATTCCTATCGCCCACTTTTCTCAGTTTCTCTGTTTTAACTTTGCTTAATGACACTGAAATAGATTTGAAAAAGGGGAGACTGCACTTGCAGACGTGACGGCGACAGATATTACTGACTTCAATAAGTAGACTTTTGGAGATAAGTGCTAAAGATATGATCACAGCTCAACAAAGGTGTCCCTGTAGAAAGGGAGGCTCCCTTTTGTTTTTTCTCTCTCCCAAACTTAGGATTTAGAGACTTATGCTATTGTACCTGCAACTAAGATAAAATTGATGTTGATGTCCGATCAAGGAAAATACAATCTGGACGTTACACTACGAATATTGTTGCCGTTATGGATTATATTATGCAAAGTCATGCAAATTAGATACACAGCCATCAAAGAAAACAACCTTTAATTTTGCCCTTCTGCTTGTCTTGAATTTAGCGTGTAATGTGGTTGTGTGCTGCCAGCAAATGAAAAGTCACTTTCACGCCATATTATTCTCTCATGTCGCTCTCTGATCAAGTGGCGCATCCATTACCATCATTTCATCCTAAAAAAGGCTTTAGAAATAACTTTGGTCTCTATTAGATATGACACCACACATTTTGGTAATTGTTTCCAAAAATCTATACGCGTATCACATTATTTGTTTGCTTGATGTTAATTCTTGAAGTCAGCAAGGCCATCTGCTTTGTACATTTCCTTAAAAATGATCTCTCTAAAGTCCACTGATAATACTGTAATACACTGATATGCTAGTTTACAGTTACTTGGATCAGCCTGTGGCTTTGTTCTCTCATTCAGTGGGTCATTTGAGGGGTAAAGAGTAATTTACCATGAAAATCCAATTGCTTTAATCTAATTTCCTTTGATATAATTCACAATAGGCTTACAGGCACAAAGCGTTTACCTAGCTGAAACAGTGTAAGTGCCCCTGGGGGACAATTATAGTCCAGCTACAGGTATCTGACTCATAGTACATTAAATAACCAACATCTTCCGCCACTGAATTTACAATAGAATGAAGGACAAAGGCACTATAAACAGGCAATAATGGAAGTCAGTTTGAAAATGTCATTTTTCAATCTTGTTTTTTCCACTCAAATGCTGTAAATCAAGGCCTGATCATTTCATGTTATCAATCTTCAAATATTACGGCTAAAATGAAAGGGTTTTCTTTGCAAAAATTTCCAATTGACTCTATGCACTTGAGAATTGACAAAACCATTAACATTTTTTGACCCTTCTAGAGTAAATAACAGTGGAACAAATGCTACTATAAATTAAATTTGTAATTGTATTAAAACTATAAAACTTATAAAACTATAACTATAAAACTGTATTTTTTAATTAATGAGCTCATATTACAGACTTCCATTTTCTTATTTTCTTTCAGGGGTCTATTTTAAAACCTTGGCAATTCTTTAATATGGTACACCGAGCACTCTACATACAAAAAGTGAAAACTTTTTACATTTGTCTCTTTTGTCTCCATCTCTTTCAAGCTCCAAATGCTGAAATGCAAAATGCCAAACAACTGTGCGATGCCTTTATTATACCTGCAAAAGGATACACATACAGAGATAGCAGAAGCACACTTTGTTCTGTACATTTTTCATTTGTGTGTCTGCCTTTCTGTGCACAATCCACACAGTGTTCACAGACACCCAACAGCGCACATTCACACAAAACAGATAATTTAGAGTTTCCAGTTCCCATCGTGCCCATGTGTTTGCATTGTGATAGGAAACCAGAGCATCATGAGGTTTAATGTGTCAGCTGATAGTGATGCAAAATATAATTTGACCCTCACAGGGTGATGTCAACATCATATGGAAATAATATGATCAAAAACAAAACCCTCAGAACCAATGTTTTTGGCAGACTGAACGCATTTTTGTAACTGGATGCACAAGGCATCATAATATGCTGTAGTATAAAAAAAGGAAAATAAAATATATAAAATGTCCACTTTAATACATTTATTTAGTGCCTGAACATAATAATGATTCTGTGACCACTTGTGGTCAGAGAGCCAAACTGTCAATAACTCCTGAACTCCAAACATTGCAGAGGACACACTGATTAATGTGTTGTACTCCTGCCCACGACAGGAAGAAAACAAGCACAAACATTGTACAGGAGAAAGCTGTACAATGGTTGCAAGGAACTGCCGGCATGAGACTCGCTTAGTGTTTTGCTCCTGTCACTCTCCTATGGCTCTCTCTCACAGACGCAAGAGGAAAAAGACGCAAATCCAGGTCACTTTCCTGCATGAGTGTTTGTCCCATATATAGGAAGGGATCATGAGGTGTGTACTTTTATATCTGAAGAGGGAACAGGGAAAGAGGCTTGAGACAGTGTGAGAAGTGAAGCGTCAAAGTGAGTTTGTGTGTGTTGCGTTCAGAAACGGTATGATGGAGGTGGACGGACTGACTCACCACATTGGTTCCAAAAACAAACAGCATATGTTTTGCTGGCATGACATCTGTAAAAATCAGCATGAGAAATATTACTTTTTTTTTATTACTTTTTTTTGAGACAGTCAATGCTAACAGTTTTAATTGGGGAAGTGCAGAGTCACAAGGAATTATTAAGGAATTATTATTTAACACCTGAAATATGTTACCATGGGCAGATGGTATATTTTTCATGTTTGTGGAGATAATGTAACTCACTCTATTTTCTGTATTAATGATTAATGCACCTAAAGTTTAAAGTAAGATCATCTCAAAAAACAAAAAAAACAGTGATATAAGTAAGCGATAACGTATTGTGAATAGGTGATTACACTGGAATAAACCCTGACTGGGAGATCAGGGCACCAATGCACAGCCAACATGTCTTTTATAACAAACAATATGTGATCATTATTATTATGTCTATTCACCAAAGATATAATTTCATACAATAAATTTCCTTGCTATTAATTCATTACTAATTGCAAGCTTCAGCTGAGAACAATAATCCCTTCGCTGCTACTATGCGTTAGCCTTGCACCTGCGTTGCTATGTAAACAATGGCAGCTGAGTCAAAACTGATAGCTGGTTACAAAGTAGCTAATTAAGAGTTTTCTTTTCATAACGCTGGTTGTTGCCAGGCTAGCGGTCTGTTATCACAGTCTGTGGTCATTAAGACAAATCTGAATTGGACATTACAGAGAGCCATATAACACGTCTGACTATATTTACATGTCAACACCTTTTTAACGGCCTTCTCATAATAAACATTTTAAAGGAATGACATTTATTTTGCCAGTTTTTGTACTTGTGTCAGAGAAAACTTTTTTTTCTATTTTGTTTATTTCATCTATGTAATTGTATAGATCAAGACCACCTTTTACTGTACATGCCACTTATTTTGATGTTATTTTGATGTCTTTCCTAAAATGGCCCTATTATTAAAATGAAGCCAAGCAATTCCACATTCCTTTATTGCCATTCACTGTGCACTGGTGTTTTTACATACAATACAGAGAGACCTTCAGAATACGCCGTTTGTTAACTTCGTCATTCACTGTGCGGTTGGGATATTATGTGTTTTTTAATAAGGGTATAGTATGTCTGAACTAAAGCTCACATCTGCACCAAGACATGTTCTGAATGGGCACGAACATATCTCTGGGCACCAAAACTAAATTGTGCTACTGAGTTTGTGTCTATACTCCCCTGTGAGATGTCCCCTTACAAATTTCAGTACAATAGTATCAAATACGAAAAGCTGGGTAAAAATCTGCCTAACCCCAACAGAGCACAGACTCAAGGTCACTGTGTTTGCACTGCACTAGCATGTAAATAGGGTCCTAATTGTGTCTCCTCTGTTTCCTTCTCTATGATATGGTCCTCTGTGGCTCCTATTGGAGTCCAACCATGACAAGATACATGCAGGGACAATGTGACCTACATATTAAGTCCATATGACCCTGAGGATTGTGTCAGACAAGAGGTCTCTTCCCTCTGGTTTAAGGTCTGTCGATGTGACAAGCAACGCCAAGGGGTCACACGTCTAGTTGATTGCACATGGTTGGAAAAACGGCAGGAAATGCACCAATATCCTGTCCCTGACAGATCCCAGCAGAAGGACTTAGAGAACCCTGTCTTTGATGTGTTTGTGTGATAACCCACAGTAGGCCACATGCTTCAATATCCATTTTCGTTTTTATTTCACACATCTGCGACATACCTCAACAGCTAGCATGGATGACTCGCACCGGCTGAGAAACAGCACAGGCATGTGCTCGGGCGCAATAATAGATGGTTTATCAACTCTCAATGTCATTTTTAATGAATTTCGGATCACATGTAGTCATATCAGTCTCAAACCCTAACTCTCAGTAATAACTTGGAATAGTTTGTTCATGGGAGTAGCGCTTTTGTTATCAGCTCTGTAATTGTAATATATTGGACAATACATTGAAATTACATGCTTCAACCTCTGCCTTGTAGAAACAATTTTTGTCCTTATGTGAAACATAATAACTATATCAAATGACAGTATTTCTCAAGGAGACTATGGACAAAGGACTTACAGATCCTTATCAGAAAACTTGTATGTTTTTAAAACATGATCACTTTGATAAATTGTTATATTGGCGTGGTCATATATGGTAATAGCCTATTCTGAAGGTGAGGAGGAAAAGCAACAACACGGAGAACCAAGATTACAATGAATAACAGCTCTATTATGTCCTCCATCTCTCGTTTTCTTTCCCCTCTCTAATCTCATTTCACAGGGGACCACGGCAAGGAGGAAGGAAGTTTTCCTGTGGTATCACACGAGAGACTACTCTTGCACAGGAGGAAAAATGAAGCGAATAAATAAAGAGAAAATCGAATCCCTTCAGCCGTTGCAAGAGTGCCAGGCAATGAATCACTAGAATAAATTCTCTCCAGAGATAAACAAACATGATATTTCAGCTGGGAGCTACAGGACGGAAGGACTGCTGCCACTCTCGTAAAGTTCAAAGAGCTCCGGACCATAAAAGAAGCCGCCTTCTCAATCAGGCAAGGCTGTGGCAGAGAGTCCTTTACGGGTGCAGCTATGTGATGAAAACGCACAGCACTTCCACACACCTGCCCTGAAGCAGGACTTTAATACCTCAGATATATAGAGTCATATAGAAAACCATTAAAGAGGGATTTTGGACCACGGGTGCCACTACTGCACTGTAAACATACTCGCAGGCTTGATTTACCAAACTACTGTATGTGCTGGACTGCATCAACATGGTGTAATCATTGAAGAGGTTCCTGTGCCTCCCGCAGCACAGGAAATCAGGAATTTTACTTAAATTATCATAACTATTTATGGACTAATCAACATAATTTGCCAATGTCTTTATTGAAGAAACTAGACAGCAGCGGGGTCTCTCATCACAAGCTAATGCCACCAGAAGGTAAGTTGTGCAGCTGTGATGTGGAAATGGCATTCCGTAGAAATCACACAAGTGAATTTTCATAGTCCTCATGATAGCTGAAACAATGGGAGTATAAGATAGGACCCACATTATTCCCAGTTCCTAATTCCACTCCAAAGTTTTGGTACATTAAATTAAATTTAAAAGTCTTGAGCGACAATGATATGGTAGCAATAATCTATGACTTCCATTTAATTTTGAGTTGTGTTCTTGATGGACAGCCTGCGTATACCTATGTGGTTTCCATGATAACAAGGCAACTATTGACTTTAACAGTTTGCGTGCAATTATGTGTGAGTAGAACTGTTTGGGAATTATTGTAAAACAAATGTAGCTATTTATGTGTCATAAGACATCACATAGCATGACAGCTGTTTAACCGTAAGAAATTGCAATCAAAAATGTGATTTTTGAGAGAACAGAGAATATCCAGTAAAGGTTTTTTTGTCTTAATTTAACAAATGATGTCCGACTCAAACTCTTAGCTGACATTCCTGCCCTTCCGAAATCTATTGCATTCTTTCCAAGCACACAGAAGTCTTGAGCTGACAGGTTTATATGGTTTCCATAACACAGAGACACTTTGGCGCATAGAGTGTCTGGAAGGATAGCATGGTGAACTGCAGAGCTGCTACTTTCTCTTGTCTTGCTTCAAGGAAACAACACATAATTGGTCTCAGCACTGGCACTGTTAGTGGTGTATAACACTTGTATTGGGATGTCAGGTATCGTTAGAGATGAATGGATTCCTCTGGAAGTCAAAAGGGCAGATGATATAGTTTGATTTCTCTCTATGTAATTACAATGATGACATTTTATGAAGCAGAATAACACTAAGGGCCAAAATGTACAGTTAAACTCTTGTGGTTTCAGCTACTGTTTTGCAGATTTCCTCTCTCCAGCATGAAGCCCTGAAAGACAAAGATTTCATCCCACCACAATATCTCACTCAAAATCGATAAGAGCCACCAACATTGTGAATGACTGAGCTATCATCCTTCACTATTTATAGCGCGTGATGATCCGTGAACCGTGAAATTAATAAATAGCATGCTCAGTAATTGCCTTCAAACCAAGCGCTGTGGAAAAGTGAGGTATAAAATCAGTGCCATCAGATGGGGCTTCTAATAAGTTGTCACATTATTGTCAATGACCTTCAAGCAATTAAAACAGTGGAGGAAGTAAGTGCATCTGAGAGTGAGGGAGAGAGGTGTGTGTGTGGGGGGGGGGTAAAAGGAGACTGAGGAGGAGAGGTTAAGAGCAGTTGAATTGATGGGAGTACAGGAAGACTCGATTAGGACACGAGGATCTTCATTAAAAGGTACTGACTGAGAAAGGAGAGAGCTGCAGAGAGCAGGGGGTTTGCCAATGTCTGGGTTTAAGATATCTTTTGCTTAATCTGATGACAGTAACACTGAGGGGGCTTTTGAAATCAAAACCCATTCTATTCAAACACACCTCAGGGGGGTCACAAGAAAAGGAGTTGGTTCTGCAAGCGTTTGGCAGTGCTGGGTACTTTTTTTATTAGAAGAAGAAAGATCAAGAGTGATCTTTCCATATTTGGTGAACAAAAAATGTACAAAATGAAATAAAATGCATGCAATTCAACTACCAGCACATGCTTGATTTTACACGAGAATGTTATAAGCAAACAGACATCATTGTAGCATAACGAGTAAATCATTTAAGCTCACACTCCACTAACAATGAGGACACCTGTCCCTGACCACCTCTGAATGTGATTTGGGTGAGCAGTTTCTAAATGCCTCTAGGATGCATTCAAAACAGTATTTCTCACTGTCTAGCTGTAATTAGATCACCTGAGACAGATTTTAATGCCGGCCTTGACAAGGCAGTGCTGTCATAACATTGAAATAACACTGAAAAATATAGATGCTTACTGTGTGCCACCTCCAGCTTGCACCAAATATGATAACCAACAAAAAGTCACATACCAATGTCTGGCAATTTCAGTACAACAGACACAGGTTGTGTTTTATATATATATATATATATATATATTAATTGGGATGCAACCAGTGGGAATTGTGTGAATGCTTCCCTTTGTTGCTTTCTCCAATTTAAGATGTTAAGAAGTGATGCAAAGAAACTGAATAGAGGAGACACATTTGAAATGTTATGCCCTTATATGGAGAAACATCAACAATAATAACAGCACAGCTATATCACCTCATTGTGTGACTTGAAAGTGCTCTTAAGCATGTTTGGTGCCTTGACGTTCACCTTTGATCAAAAACGCTGAGATAGACAGACAGACAGATAGAAAGATAGAGTTAGCAAGAGAGAGATGAAATAAGCACTTGATGAACCCATATCATCACATTGCAATCAAATGAATTCTATGAAAGAAAACAATGCATAGTGTAGGGCTACACTGGCTATTTTTTCAGACATGTAGAATATATTTGGCTATACATTGCAAACATGTAAACAGTAAAAAAGGACATGGAATGTAATACTCTTAAAACTATTTCCCATTCCAACTTGCACGTTATAAACATATTTACAAGTGCAAAATGTGTTCACTGGTCATCATCAAATGCTCTCAACCATAAAATCCCAATTTTGAGTCGCTACTTGAATCCAGAAAGGCTTGTGAACCAATGTGATGATCACTGCCACACCTGCTGAATCTGCATCAATTGCCCTAATCCTTCTCCACTTTAAAATATAATGAAGTCGTTGCAGACCTTTGAAGTTTCTTCAGAAAAGCAACTGTTTTGTATATTCTGCCTCAAATGGTTCCATTTCAGCATTTTGTTTACCTCAGTCTGAGAAATTAAGAGCAAGTTTGTGCATGCAGGTAGTTCAAATCTAAAGTTTGCAAACGTGGTTAAGTGATGTGGACAAAAAAGAAAGACATAAGGAGACAATAAAGAAAAACATATTATAATTTATAATATCCCCAAAATATCTGAACAGACCTGATACAGGATTTTCAATCAAATATATTTTGTCCTCTTCTGAACCATGCTGTTTCTTTTCTTACAAGGTAGAGAAGAGACCTACACATCTACAGTATTTTCACTTTACTTTTTTCTGCCCCTGTCTTTTTGTGTGTTCATGTAAATTGGGCACTAATAGCTGGAGCAGCTTTCCTAGCACTTCCTTATACATAGCTAACAGTAGACAACTTGCGCCTGCATCAACTTCCCCGACTATGTCATATCAAATTTTTGAAAAATCTCAAAAAGATATTTGTAAAAACTAAGCACCAGTCAAATGGTTGTTTTTTTTACAACAAATATACCATCTAAATTTGGTGTTAAGTTAGATTTGATTTCTTTTGTTTTTTCAAAACAGGAAACATTAAGGATTATGACTTTATAAAGACCAGGCTGGGACGGGAAAGAAGGACAGTTACTGTGCTAATGCAGACAAGCCCCCCACCATACAAAAGCTTTGTTCCAACGACATCATTGATCATAGCCTTTTTAATTTAGCTTAAGTCTTGCTACATTTAACGTTATCCAACAAAAATGTATCCATCTCGAGCAATAAACTTTATCGCACACGTAGTCAATACGATCTGTTTCTATTAAGCGCTTTTGATTCAACATTTCGAAATTGGCAGAAAAATAGCTGGATGGAAAATATCTAATGTTAGCCTTCCAGTCCACTGGTACAGCAATCCTTCTGTATAGAATGAACACTCATTAATTAGTCAGCCTTGCTACCTGTGGGCCAACCTGCCATACTCTGATGTGATTGATATAACAAGAACAAATTAACGTGGCTATCATTACTGATGAGAATTATAAATACATTTCAATTAATAAAGAACCCAATCAGTAATGGCTTTTCAGGTACCACAGGAGTTCAACTGCTGAATTTTTGGTTGCTCTGTCCTGCAAAGATATCCTGTAGTTGCAGGAGTGCAGAAATAGAACATCAGCAAGCTACAGCACTATTCTAGGTGAAGCATAAGGGAGAGAAAGAGGGACACTGTGGGAAACAAAGTAGAATAAAGTAAGTGAGGGTGAATGGAACATAACAGAAAAGGATGGATATCACCCAGTGCTCTTTCATAATTCGGGCAGCAGAGGTCCTGGAACCAGACATGAGCAACCCAGTGGACGCTAGAGGAAGGGCAATGAGGTCAGGCGGCACAGAGGGGGAGACGTACAGCATCGCAACCACAGGAGATTGATGTGTTTCCCAGCAATCTACAAGCCCATAAAACAAAGGGCATGGTCTGTGGCCAGGCTTAAAAACCAACTGGGGAATTGGTGTACAAAAGTTCATCTGGCTCTGTCATAACACTACAGCGTGACAACATAACCTAATAACAGCCTCACAGGTAGTGGGACTATTTAGTGCAAGATATGAATGCTGACATATGCATTAACATTACATTAACTTTTCTATGTGTATAGGTTTTCACATGCAACAAAAACAATAAGAAACATTTATTCAATCTTCATGTTCTCTGTTGTATTCAAAGTACCGCTCGGCAGGACACACTGACACACTGGGGTGTGCTTAAAGCCATTCAAAAGGCTCAAAGAACTCTTGCAGGAGTGTGCTGTTTGACATCAGTATATACCGGCAATAGTGCATAGAATATTCCATTACTCAAGGTAATTTTCCAATATTTCAAAGCAACTTTTGCAAAGACACCCAAACTGCATACGGTGTGACGTCCCTTAAATAGACTTCACTCAAATATCGGCCAAGCTCTGAATACACAGAGGTTTTAATGGAAAATATCTCTATGGGGTTTTTCAGGGCCAAATATCTCCCAACAGTTCTCTCTGTGTCTTCCACTTCAGACGGGCACTGCATATTGTTTTTAGGCTTTCACTGGAAGATCAAAGAGCATTTTCAACTGTGGGGTCCTGTTTCAGCGCAATAAGGACAGTTGCATGATGATCTTCAAAGAGGACAAGTTTAATTCATCACTGCAATGTCTACTCCATCTACACTGCAGGCGAGTGAAAGGAATACATTTAAAGCTTAAAAGCATTTCAAATGATAGACCCATGCTGTGAGTGATTATGCAATGTTCACAGGAAAAGATGTAAACCCCCGAAAACACTTGATTTTTTTTTTTTAGAGGTGTTTCATAATATTTTTTTTATAAACACATCCATTCTTTCATCTTCCACTGCTTATACAGGTTTTGGTGACAAAGCAACAGACTAAGCTCCCTCGCCACGTCCTTAAGCTCTTCCTAAGACATCCCCTGGCCAAATGAGACATAAAATCCCTCCAGTAAATTCTGGGTCTGTCTTGTGGGTGTGCTTGGAATACCTCCCCAGTGGAGCTATTCAGTTGAGATACACAAATCATCTCAGTTGGTGCCTTTCAATGCAAAGGCGCAAGAGCAAGCTGCTAATCCCGAAAGCCACATTGTAACCTCTTGCATCTCATCTCTTCATAGGTGAGGGTTGGAACGCATTTCGACTGGTAAATTGGGAGCTTCACGCAGGATCAGCTTCTGTATCACTGCAGAAGCTGCAACAATCTGCCAATCATACTCTATTCTACCCCAAGACATTAACAACAATGCAAAATTCCTGAACTCCTTCACTCACTTCCCCGGCTAGAGACAATGCACAGTTTACCAGCTTTGGATGTCCCTGATCCTCAACCCAGCTGCTTTACACTCAACTGCAAACTACTACTATGCATTTTTGATGTCACATCAGTAATTAAATATTATCAAATAAAAAAGAGCCTATCAATAGGTGAGACAGCATTTGTTACACATCACCTCTACTCTAAGAGGAATTATCCATCAGCACAGGAAAACGCTGATCAGCACACACCTGCACCTGCCTCTGCTCAAACACAGCGCATATTAAACCTACTCTGTGCTGCAGTGTTATTCCCATGATGACTTTTTCATGCCCCAGTCACACTGGCCAGGACAAGATGAGATTTCTGATTAGACAGTGCCTCTAGTGGACTAAATTGGGCAATTCAGGGATGCAAACACCTGCAGCAGAGTCCACAGCAGATGACTTTTGCTGCAGCAAAAATGTTCATTATCCACATCTCCCGAATGCTGGAGGATGCCCACATTGAGCTGCTCTCATACAGCAGAGTTCGACCCTTAGCAGGGTAATGTGGTTAATCAATTAGAAGTCCTGGTCCCCTGAGGGTATTCACATTAACTTGAGTATAGGTTTTCACTTAGAGTGGATCAGTGATCTCTGCAGTGGCTTTCCCTCCAGACTTCTTTCATTATCTAAAATGAGAGCATATTGAAGCGGGGGGGCACAAAGGTGGAGGAGGTTTGCGTGATGGGAGATTTGTATGAGTGGGTTCACATGCACATCTGCTGTCACACCTCAACACTAAGGTCTCTGTAAATCCATCACATGGTACTATTCATCACCATCAGCTCGCAGCTGATAGAGAAATAACACAAACTGCATTTGGACTGAATTAAAAAAAGTGTCTCAGATGACTTGAGTATTCTGTCAGTCCAAAAAAAAAAGAAAAAAAGGATCATTGCTTTTCCTTGATCCTCCCCTACTGCGGTCTTGCTTTAGAGAATCTATTCAAAACCTCACATAATTCCCCACGTTCAGTCTCATCCATACAAATGGGTTCATTCTCTCTGACACAATATTGTATTCTGTTTTCTCTCCTAAGTCTGTGCAAGGCCTCGCTCCCCATCTCTGCTCCGTCCTCAACCTGTTTTCTGTCAAACAAACTTTGTCCACAGTTCACATCACCATTTTCAATTTTCACAATAAATGAATAACTACAAGGTGGGTTCAAGGAAGACCAGGAGACCACATCAATCACTTTTCAGTAGTAACAAGGATGTCAAGCAGCTGGTTACACCCAGACGTGCTCCATAGTAGTATAGCATATATTTTGTTGACAGCAGGTGTGGAAAACAAACTTCAGAATATACTTCAGAATAAAACAAAAATGTTGTTGTCCATGATTACCATGAAATATGTCTTCAATATACAATACAGGATGCTGAAGAAAAGAAGTCGCACTGACTAGACGGTCTATGCGGGAGTTTCAGATATTTACTCTAATCATTGACTTCTGTTTACTGGTGGCACAGAGTGATAATGAAATGAAATTATAGTCAAGTTACATGACGGAAGCCTCCATCTGGAGACTTTTAATGAAGTGTTACTTTACTAAACAGATGCATGAATGAACTGTTAATGTGAACATGATGCATATTCAACACTGATTCTTGTTTTCTCCTCATTTGTTGAGTATTTTATCTAAATGTACCAGTGTAAGGGTCCTATACACACTATATCAGCTATTTCAGGCAATGCTGGCTCATCAGAGTCATGTAAATACAGAAAAGGAAACTGTGGCACCTACGTGTTTTCAAGGACAGAATTTAACACATGTAACAGATTGTGAGATGTTATTAATTTCTCTCAATTGTGAATGTTATATTGATAATTATTCAGACTTAATTTCCAATTAAGTTCAACTGTACCGTAGAACCTTTTATTAAATTTCAAAGCAAGCATGTTTATGTTGTGCATTTGAAGGGAGGAAAAGACTCAAGTCCGAAATGTAATAATTTTATTACTTTATCACTTGGTCTGCCCCTTCTTCCTATTCATCTTTTATACTGACAAAACTCATAGAAATCATCAGTTTCATGTAATATTTTATTTTCAAGCCATGGAAATACTTTCTCTTACTATGCATTAGGATGTTAAATGGGATTTTAAGAATATTTGAATGCCATCTACATGTGCAAAACTTAAAAAAAAAAAAAAGTTTGTGACGTAATTGAACTTAACATCCATGATAAGGGGTACCATCTTATGACCCATCTCAGTGTATACAACTAGTACCTCAGATTATATGTATTAACAACAGGGATGGAATAATGAAAGGCAACAAAAGAGCAGATGTGGTCCAGTGCAGTTTGCTCCCATGTTTTGTCTTTTCTATAATTCTGTCCTTTGGTGCTGCCTCCCCAGTGCTTGAACCTCATCTGTCCTATAACCCTCCATCCTGCGATCCCCTCTCCATCACTGGTTCTCTGTTCCCCTACCAACACTCCATCAAGGCAGCTTGGAGCCCTGGAGATGTCTCCCTGCTAAGGAGTGATGTAGAGGGCTAACAGACCCTCTCGGCCACTATTATTATCCAGGCCCAGTTCTCATTTCTCACAGTCTACAGAAAAATACGATGAAACACAAACAGGCTAAACATCCAGACAAAGACACACACCACACACACGCACTTCACTCAATTCCTCATCAGAGATAAGCAGACATTCATTGTTTCCTTATTTTAGAATTAACGTGGCAGCAACTGTATTTGAACATTGTGATTTGATAGTCGGGTTAATGAATTAGCAGCGGTGCATTACAATGATGACAAGACTATTTTTCCTCTGTTCCACAACTCCCATGGCCAATGATAAAAGCAGTATTATTACCACAGTATGCAATATTCAAACAAGAGATTTGTATCTAATGAAGAGAATTACATTTCAGACGCCATGTATAATTCATTGCCATAAACTTTAATCCAGTGCTGAGTGCTGCACACGTTGACTGCAAATTAAATAGAAAAAAAACACACATGTGGTTTATTTGAATGCATAAAGTATATCAAAATTTAAATATATTAGGTATTTAGAAAGGTTTTGGACATTTGTTGGGTCTAAACCAGGCTTGCCTTTGTATATAAAATTCAGTATTCGTCTTCCTGCGGCGCATGACAAAAATGTTTAATTTTCTACTAATGTGTTTCAGAGTGCATTTTCTTGCTTGGCTTGAATAGTATTCTTTCATTAGTCTATCTCTATCAGCAGAACTGCCATTCCAGTGTCGGAGTGAAAAAGCCTTGGCTTCCAGTGGTGTGTATCGAATTCCTTTACCCCCAGTACAGCTAGTGCTGCTAGCTAGGAAACAGAGTAAATATAACTGCTCCCTCTCCAGCCCACCAAGGCATTGATTTATACATAGGCTTCTGCAGCTGGGAGCAACAAATCTGAGGGGAAGTCAGCTTATTCATAGAACAAAAATATCGTTGTTTCGTACACACATCTCACAGGATTTGATTCAGTATAGATCAGGGCTGTCAGAGTCGGTGCCCACAAAACACAAATGTAAGTCTACAAAACAATGCCAGTTCATGACATTCTGCAAGTGTGTGTGTCAGTATCATACTGCTGTTTGAGCTTTGACAGAGGAGGAGGGGTGCTCTGCAGGTATCTATGAATGCACTCCAAAAGAAAGGATAAACTTACTTTAGGACAATGTTTTATACAAATTAAGCTGTTCTTTTCATTTCCATTTTCATTCAAGGGTCTATATTGAAACCCTTCAATGCTTAGGAAAACATATTACTCCAATTCTGCTACACTTTGTGGAATCCCACCGTGCACATCGAGAAAAAAACTGAAAAAATTGAAAACTGACTTTTAAAAATTATTTAATAAAAGAAATCAATGAATATATAATGAGACCTTTAATGTTCCCTGAAAGTTTCACAAAAACAGCATACAAATTTTATTAAGTAGATGATAACATTGATAAAAAAAGCTTGACTTAAGCATTTTTAGTGTTAAATATTCACTTTAGAATTTGGGGTTAAAGGTTTGTCTAGCTGGATTATTTCTCATTCAATTAATCTTATTTTAATTCTTTGCTTGTTCTTGAAATTTCTGCCAAGCCTGCAAACAACAAACACCTGACAACAATCAAATATCGAAGAATATACTAGACTAAAATGGAATTTTATTGCTCATACTGCATCAATCTGACACTGACTCAGATTCTTATAATATTTTTGAAACATTCTGACTTACATTGGAAACATACCGACATAATTTCACTAAACTGTGAGCTTTTACATGTAAAGAAATAAGACTATTACGATATTATAAAAATTAATCTGCATTTTGAACTAATCTAAGACATTGTTTTGCTGTAATAAAAGGACTGTGATATAAAGGGATATCAGAGATAGGTGAAAAATGGACTCAACGTTAATAACCTTGAAAAAAGTCTGACATTCATATGTCCTTGATTCTTGATAACATTACTATACTTGCATAAGGAAAAAAAAGCTCCATGTATGATAGTGCCTTGCCTGTGAACTTGCGGAGTAATTTTGAAGTGAGAGAAAGCGAAGGATCATTCAATGCAGAGCATCGCAAAACTCAAATATCCGACAAAGAACCAATGAGTTTGGAAAGACAAATAAGGTGAGGGACTGGCTTGGATATAGAAAGAGGGAGACTACGAGTGTGACAGGGTGGAAAAAGTAAAACCGGCATATGAGAGAGATTGAAACAGACAAAGACAGCTAGAAAAAAGAAGACAGGAAACGTACAAAAGGCCGGGTCGGAACATGTTGCTCTGTTGTGTGAGAGGAACCTTGTTGAGTCAGCCAGTGGCTGTGGTGTGTGGCACAGCATCAGTCCATGTGATCAGACGACGGGTGTCTGGCTCATCACCAAGTCACTTTGTTCCCACTCTGACAGCCTCAAGGCCTGACCGACTGACTGGTGCCTGACTGCTGCAAAACAAGAACGAGATAGAGAGAGAATGCCTATCGCCTCTGCTCATTGTCAATGAGCAGGAAATGAGCAATGCCGAGCAATTAAAACTTCCATGAAATGAGCTTAAATTAGCTTTCCCAAGGGTCAGGCAGGCTTAAGTCAAAAGTTCATCAGATGAGTTTTTCCTCCATCTGTTTCACATGTGTACAAACCCAAAAGCACAAACCACATGCACAAGCACACACTAGCATCATCACTATCAAGATATACAGTATAATGGCTGTCTGTGTTCTGTCTACTGCCCTGCAGGCCATGATCCCACTGCCCAGATAGAGTTCCTAATTGATGTGACTTGAAAGTGCCTTGGTGTGTCCAGTTTCTCCGGACTGATCTTCTAAAATGGTGATCCAACTTCATTTTTCCTCCTCTCACTGTCCTTTTGGATGCTATTGCTTTCATGACCGATAGTGGTTTAAACAGGGTAAAAACACCCTCTTGACATCCGATGGTCGGATATTATTATGATCGCTGAATATTGATTGTGGCCACATGGCGGGTGAGACCCGAGAGGACAAACCAAACATCAAAAGGGCCTGCTGTAAAGTGATGGTGTTGGCAGAAATGAAAAGCATAGCAGCGCGTCAACTTTCATCTTGTAAGATAATAGCCCAGCCATCGCTGTTAAGAAGACATGGCTTTAGAGTGTAAAGGAGATGGGTTCGCCTGTGGAAGCTTTTAGGAGCTGTCACTCTGAAAGACATGACAGCATCTCTAAAAATAATGTCTGCTTATAAACTCAATGTCAGGGGCTCGGGGCGTGTTAGGTGTCTACTTAAGAGACCACAGTCTAGAAAAACAACATTTGAGCGCAAGCATGCACGCGCACACCAACACGTAAACTCTATCAATGTCAGTGTTAAATTTCATGTCAATGGGCAGCAAATGTAGAACGACACAGGGCGACCCAGTTTTTGGGGTTTTTTGTACAAAGATGGATGTTCTTGTTGTGTTTTGTTTCCTAATAATTAAGTGTGTTGTGTAGGTGTCAGTCAATATTAATTTGGATGTGGTGATGTAGCCGACTGTCTTTGTCAGTCTTTGTTTATCACACCAATGCCTGACACTACTGTCACTGAAAATCATGATTAATTCGATGGATTTAATGATGTATAATTTGGCAGCCTTCAACCTGACAACACCAGTGACATGCAAATGTAATTGGAAGTTAGGTTTAATGTACAGAGGCCCGTTTAGGTTTATTAATTGTGATTTGATTGCTAAACATTGTTTCCAATGATTCAATTATTGCAAATGAGCGATTGGCGGCTATTAGTCGATTTTCGAAATGTGTGCGGGCATTTATGAGTTTGCGCTTGCCTGCCAGCCCAAGTCCAAAGCTACAGCTTGAAAAAAATGTCTAGGTTATCAAAGAAATAGATTTCCTCAAATGAACAATCATGTAGCAAAAGGAAAAGTACCAGACATCAGAATGTGTGTGCTGTGTTGTTGTTCTGCATGAGCACAATCTTTGTGTCCTTGTGTTGTGACCTTTACAGAACGACAGCACTTTCACCGTACATCAGGTGATACAAACCAAAAAGACAGAGTCATTCCCTGACCTGTGCAATGAGATCAATTCAGTGGTGATGCACCAACGTTCCTTGGCGTAGCCTGCTTTTTTGTGTGCGTGTGTGTGTGTGTGTGTGTGTGTGCGCATGTTTCAAAGATCACAATTAACCGTTTGTGTGCATATGTTTAAATACAAATATGTTTTGCTACGTGCTTACTGTTGTGCGTAGAAGGTGGAATTTTCATTTAAACCTTGAAAACCTTGATATGAAACCATTCACCTTTTGGAATGAGAAACAGACAGATTCAGGGACAGATTCTAAGCCCCATTATTTGCCGTCACTTTCAAATCAAAATCAATTTCCCCAGCTCCCGTTGTTCTTGTCCTGGACTAAAATATTTTGTCTCCGAGTGTGTCTGATGAAAGATTTTCTCTGCACAGCCCCAGAGAGCAAGTGTGCTGAGTGGGGTGGGGCGGGGTTGGGGCGATGGGGTAGCAGTCAACACTGACCTAAGCTGCCCTGTACTGTTGTGTTTGTTTAGAACAGAGAGTGAGCGCTTCATACTAAAGACAGCACCACAGAGAAACACTCACAGACAGAACCTGGCAGACCCACGTCTCTGTTCTGGTGCATGTTTGCTTGTGAAGTGTCCCGTCTAAAGTGTTGTTTGTTCTCCCCCCAATGCTTGATCAGGTGGGATGAAATTTTCTCCCTGCCGATGGCAGAGACAGTGTAGCGGAGTGGGGATACCGATCTGTCAGAGCACCACACAGACAGCACTTAAGAGACTCAGGGTAATGGCTGTTCGTGGGTCCTGTTAAAACGTGTTCCCTGTTGCTGAGGCCTGCTGTCACTTAGGAGGAATGTGTGAAAGATGCAGCGCAAATTCAAAAGTAGATGCCTGCCACGTGCAAAGACAAGCTCTGTCCAGAGAAATGGCACAATATCTAAGGCCATTTAAACATCCAGCAGGTCAGTGTCAGGTCTCCTCTGCTAGTTCATCATTTTTAATGTAAGCTTTCACAAAGTTAAACAAGGGAACAAAATAAAGTACAGTGAAATGTACAAGTATATTACGTTTTTCAAAAGTATTTTACAAAAAATGTAAATATTTGTTCTGTTTTTATTTTCAAATGACACAGCCCTTGTTATTATGTTAACTACACCAGCCTCCACATGACCTGTATTGATACTCACTTTTATGTCAGCCTGGTGGGTTAAATAATACAGAATATTCCCAAGGACGCGATGTGGGAGCCAAAATATAAATTGTGTTTGGTCTGCACTGGAAAACTGCTTCCAATTTTGCTCAATAGTGTAAACACAGATGGAAGCAGTCCACATTTCACTTATTCGACAAAGGAAAAATAAACACTGGTGTCGACCGAGATGGCCAGTGAAGCCATTTAACAAATCCTGCCCTGCTTGATCTGCTTCCCTTCACAAAGGTCAAGACATTTGGCTGCTTGTAAGTTAAGATGCCCATAATACTCAAAGTATTTGTCCTCACTGCAACTAAATGAAAAAATCTGATTAAGTGGTACACACACTCAGAATCTACAGGACAGACAGTCAGTTGTAAAATGGCTATGTGAGAAGAGTGGTGAATCCTCCCATGAAGCGTTAACATAAATGATAAATAAATACATTTACAAATCTCATAATCTAGGTCCATTAGACCAAGCAAGTATATAAGTAGTATATAAAGAAAGACTCCCATGGCTGCAATCATTCATATGCATCAGTATAATTAACATCAACTATTTTCATGGCCTATGTGTAAATACCAAAATAGTCAAATAGCCTGATTTCTTCTTTAAAAATAATACCTGCAGAAATTATTTCAGTTTTAATTAATTGTTGTTTTCTTTAAAATGTCAATGGTGGTGATGAACGATGCTGACACATGTCAATTACAGGTTAAGGTTAAAAGTTAACCAGCAAATCCTCATATTTGGGAAATTAAATAAATATTGATAAGGATTAATCATTGGTTAAACTTTAGGGTGAATACATATCATCAATCTGAGAAATCATTCTGTGCAAATACAAATAAGCCCTTTGAATAACTAAGTTACCTACAGATGCACACACACACACAAATATGCACGCATGCATATACACACACACCCACCCAAACACAGATTTTGTGGGGTTTTACGTCCTGCAGATTTTCAACTTGATGAAAATCATACAGTGCTGCTACACACTTCCTCCCTGCAGAGCACACACACCTCTGCTTGCTTATTGGTCCACGGGTGTTCCTGTATAGATTCAATAGACACGCAGAAGACAGCAAGATGGCCATTATTCTGCTGCAACAGTGAGGCTTCATAACTCAATAGGAACATGGCTGTTGGTGATTTATGCTACGGACCACAGGAGTCCGTACATAAATCACCAGGAGCTCACCTATCGCTTTCACTTATTCATGCTCGCTATTATTTATACCGCCACCGTCTGGCCCTGCGTGATCAATATCCTTAATTCTAATTACATCTCAAGCTCTCGCCACTTTCTGTGTTGCAACAACACCCATTTGCGTCGAAAATGTTAATCAACGGGGTCGTTGTGAGGCACAGGAGGGGTTGAAAATCACTACAATACAGAAAAAGGGAGTGAGATTAAGGTGGAGTGCAGGGATGAAAATATGCAGCACAAACAGAAAGAACATAAAGAAACAGTCTCTACTGCATTTTACTGTCATTTATGGTGGCAATGAGTTTCTCTTTTCACAGCAGGCGGTGAAGAGGGAAACCCAGCCAAAAATTTTAATCGAATCAAAGTTGTAAGTTTTGTACTCATATCAATACAGTGGTGTTCCTTTTGCTGATTTTTAAAGATATGACACCAGTGCAACTCACTGCACACATGCCAGTGGATACATATTTCCCTTCACACAGAATAATTTTTAATAGCATATGCGCTCAAAACTGTCACACTGTACAGCCCTGTACGGCCGCAGCAGCTGATGTTGACCTGAGATCAAGGATAATCTGTCTTGTTCGGCTGAGGGTCCAAACTGGTGTAGAAGAAAGGCCAAGACCAGATGAATAGAGAAGGGATCAGCCTCACTAAACAAACAGCTTTTATCCAGAGCCCAGGCGGCCTGTTGACACTCCCCATAGTTGGCTATCTGTGCTCCTATCGCCTGTTGACTCTGCTGCTCAGTGGATTTAAGACAAGGATCAGACCCAGGCTCAAGTCAAAGTCTTGTGTTCATAATACGCAGTATGCCAGCAGACACTAAAGGGCGCTCGCTGTGATAAGGGCCAGTCACGGCCGCGGTCCCTGCTGGTCACCCTGCTGTTTAGCTTCACAAACAACGGCACAGATGACAAAAAAACAGGGGGAGGGGGAAAACCCACGCTGATTCCCTCTGTGGTCACATCGTCAGTCCCTTTGATCATATCGCAATTGTTGCTGGGAACGGGCAGTTTGCGAGTGCACTATATGTTTTTCGGTAATGTTTTGATTAAAACTGATTTGAGCAGAAGAGCCAACATTGCTCTAGTTGTGTGGGTAATTGACAAAACAACACACTGTGACACAATAATTAAAATAATATTTTTGTTTTCAATACATGTTAACGAATAACACTCACACGAGAAAGTCAATAGTCATGTGACGAAACAGTTAGAGCCATTCATAAAGAATTTTTTCTGTAAAATAGAGAGATTTCTGATTAGGACAGTACATCAATTCGTTCCTTCAGATGCCATGTATAGACCGTAGCCTGATCAGCTTTGGCATTAGTCAACACTGGTGTACTAAGACCAACTATAAATGGATTTATGAAACCTTAAATACTGACTACATTCTATTTCTCACATCGCGCGCTTCCCCTCATACTGTATGTCAGCCCACCTAAACAAGAAATAAATATCAAGTCTTTTAAGGAATTGGCAGAATACTAGCGAGCGATTGAGTGAGGGAGCAAGAGAAAGAGATGATATATTGGTATAGAATGATAGAGAAGAGTTTGATAGACTGCAGGTAAATAAATTCCTTCCATTCCATGGCAGTCCTGTACAGAGGTGCAGGGGCGAAAGGAGCTCCCCCTCATCTGTTTTTTGCCCACAAAAAATTATTCTCACTGATAGATGTGTGTTTATGTGGGAGCATCTGTGCCCCTGTGTGTTGTTTACTTTAGGGATGAGGACTCTCTGTAATCCAGAGTGCCGCTGTGGCAGCACGGAAACAGGGCCTGAGTAACTTTAATCCCACGGGGAAAAGGAAGAGGTGAGATGAAAAGGGTGAGAAGAGGTTGACAAAGCTACAAAGAGAAAATTATCCAAAGTCAGGAAGATTTTACTGGACTGTTTTCTGAAGTCATCCTGTTATCCAAGGACTTGCAGGGCACGTACAATGGACATAAAGCCAAGTTTGGAACACAGGATGACTCCTTGTGAAAATGAAAAACGTGCATGTTTTTGTGTGTCCCTGTCAACAGGTGTGCTTTGCTGTATTTGTTTGTCTCGACTGTGTGCTTCCAGCCATCAGATTGCCTCCCAGAGGATGTTCCTCATGTGCTGACATCCACTTTTGTCAGATATGATTTGTCTTGTAATTGTTAAACTAATAGGCCTTCATCATAAACATGAAACAAATCATGTCATATGTTGTGTTATAAATCTACCCCAGTGGAAGTTCTTGTCAATAGAATGAGAAAAGACAGCGCGTTAGGGAAGATGTGGTCGCGGCAGCGGGGCCACGGAGCACAAAAACATCATAGTTGTTGTTTAATTTGATGATGTCTCCGGTGAGAGCAATGTGGGCGTGCTGCTGGCTCAGATCTATCTTCCCCTCTCTGTTTGTGAATGTGTTTTTAACCACTAGATCATTGTAGCAATACACTGGTGGCAGCGCTCCGGCATTACCCTGCCTGCAGCATCGATCCTCACAGCTTCATTTACAACACTATGGATTTCTGCATCAGAGGGGAGGCGCGAGAGACAAAGAGAGACAGAGAGCGAGCAGAATGGAACATCAGAGGCAATTTCAATGCGCAAATATAGCAAATGGGTTTCAACTAAACAGTAATACTTAGACTGCTTTGAAGTCAACATGGAAAAATCATAAAAGGGAGGAGGTTGGATAGTTCTAGACCCCAAGTTTGTTATGTTATTATTATTTTTTTTTAAAGTGACCATAATTGTACTCCACCGAACACCATCTCAATTTCTCAAGCGAGCCTTCCTCTCTACAATATCATTTTCAACTGTTTTTTCCATGTTCATTGGCCTGCAACGCTCAATCTACTGTATATACAGAATATATACAGTATATACTTTATACT
The DNA here is from genome assembly GCA_900303265.1 of Brotula barbata. Taxonomy (NCBI): domain Eukaryota; kingdom Metazoa; phylum Chordata; class Actinopteri; order Ophidiiformes; family Ophidiidae; genus Brotula; species Brotula barbata. The sequence continues at coordinate 41,636 of OMNV01000026.1, read as the reverse complement.
GTATACACTGTGCGTCCGAATGTCTTAAGTACATTAGGCTCTAAAAGCACAGCTTATACACTATAGTGTATTATTTTGCAAGGGTAAAATAAACCTTATATTGGTCACTAAGAAGAACTTTTGAGATAAAAAAGGGTCTATATTGCAACTTTAAAAATGTGATTTGTTCCCTGCATTGAACCCATCTTAACTATGAGGAGCAATGGGCAGCCGCAGTCCAGGGCCAAAGGACATACTCCAGATCTACAGCCTAGTGCCTTGGTCAAGGGCAATGGCAGTAAAAGTAATCAGCCTAATGCATATGTTTTTGTGGCGCAGACACTGTGCGAGTAAGGCTTAATTTCAACTCCAATTTGGCAATCATCAGATTCTGAGAGTCGGGCCAAATTTCAGCCTGATCAGCTGTTACACACACACAACCAATGTACAACCAGCTATCATGAAGACAGATGGATTACTGATGTGAATTTTAGAGGGCCCTCTTGCAGTTTAAAAGTCATAAGCCAATTTCTTGCTCCCATGACTGGATTTTCCTGATTTTCATACACCTAACTGGATGCGTCTGCACATGCCAACATTTTGTTAATGCTGCCATATTGTTTTAAATTGAATAAATCCTGATATGAAACTGAAATTGAGATGTAAGAATGTAGCAGATTGTTTAAATCTCGCAGGGCTTGTAAGGCATTAGTCCAAGGGTTTCCTTCTTGTAGATATCAACATTACAAATTCCTTTGTAGAGTAAAAGGAAAAAAAGGATGGAAACAAATAGTGGATATAGGACAAATCTTAACAGTAATACAACCGCATAGCAAAACACACTTTCAAAAGACAGACCATAGAATGGAAATAACAACTCCCTTACACAGTGACAAAGGGAAAAACTGAACAGAATGTGCTAGAATAACGTGTCAGCTGCATTGGATTTAATTGGATTGTGTATACATGTCATAAAATGTTGTGGAAATTTTATTTAAAAGTGTGAAAATGGTGAGATTTGTTTTACACATTAATTGTAACTTGTTTTTTCTACAGTGTGCCCTTTGGGTAATGTGGTCTCTTAGCTAAGCTCAAGGCACTTTCTGTATAATTCATCAACCTCCAAATCCCCCAAATATCAGCTTTAAGAAACAATCTTAAGATTAGGCAACAATGTTGCGTGACACATATTACTCATTCATGACAGTTATTGCTTGGGTAATGACATCACATCAATAATTGATAGGCATTTACAAATGCACAAAGCGCATATTGATGTAATTTGAGTCCTGGCATATGAAGTGGGTCTGGTTAATGTATCCAGGGGGATTTATAATTCATTAATTCTCTGCAGCTATGATGATAGAGGCTTACTATTGAGGATGTGCCAGGAGAAAGAGAGAAAGAAAAAAATGCAAGAGAGAGAGTGAGTGAGAGACAGAGACAGAGACAGAGCGAGAGAGCCAGAGAGAGAGAGAGAGAGAAGTCAAAGGTCAATCCACTGAGGCATAATATAACATGCACAAATGATTCTCTCTCCCGCTCCCTCTTCTCTCAGATTTTTAAAGGCTTGGAGGGATTTCTTTAATCGGGGGGATCAGAAGGACTTATGAATGTCCACTAAATTACATACAGCGGTCGCATATAGTGTGTGTGTGCGTGCCAAAGAGATCATCTTTTTTTTGGCTGTAGTACTACATTTGTGACTTTATCCAATTAAATTGCAAATGACTAATTACAGAATTAAATTAAGGTATCTGCATCTGTGTGAGATGCAACTTTAATCCCTGGATTAGGCATTTAAAGAAAGAAGTATTTTTTCATGTTAAATAAATAAATAAATAAATAATTGATGAAGTCCTCATTCCCAAATCATAGGAATTCATTTTGCAATTCTAAAATGTGATGTTATTTTTAAAAATAGTGTACAGAAGTGATTTTACTGTAGACACTTGTGGTTGGGAATGGAGCTCATTTAGTGGATATAGCAACAGGTACAGGTGATGTAATCAGGTCAAGGCCTCCATGCTCGATACAATTTTTTTGGAAGGATGGTCCTTGTTGACAAGTGTAAGGATAGAGATATCCCTAGAGCTCTTATCAGTGCCACTTCTGGCTGATACACGCTGTCAGAGTTACAGATCCATAGACAAACACAGGTGCACACAGACACACACTTAAATCCAGGAGGAATTTTCTTGGGTAAGATTTAAAACTTGCTCCCTGCTGCCTCTGGAGTCCACATCTTCAGAAAAGCACAGAATGTGGATTCAAGCATTGCACACCTACATGCAGGCATACACTGTATATGATTACACACATACACATACAATTTTCCTGCTCACTGTGATGCAATTTGCAGGTGCGGGAGTGAAAGAAGGTGAAATGTATAGCAGAGCTGCCACCAGGTGCCACTTTTCAAACTCGCTTTATCAACAACATTACACTATGCAGCCTATATCTAATGATTGCTATTTTTCATTACTTTCTATAACATCAAAGCACAGGGAATCTGCAATATATGTTAAGGCATGTGAGACCACCTGCAATATTTGAGATAAACTTTTTTCCCTCAGTTTTATAATGCACCCAAACTGATCTAGGGCTGTGTTTAGTCTCATATACTGTATATCATATAATGGATTTTATGAAGAAATAGAATAAAATAAAAATCAGAAAATCATGCTATCATGTCCACAAAGAGGGCCTATCAGAGTCACACAAGTTTGGGAGGTAGCGATGACAGGAGAAAATGTGGACCACACACGGTTGAAGTGTCGAGAAACTAAACTACTTGATATTTAATTGGAATTGATCCTTTGGGGGTAGCTGAAATTTTTGAACAGGAGGTATATCCATACGATCGTGCAAGGAGAAGTGGTGAGTGCCTGCATATGAGCAGAAAACACAACCACACCATACCAGAGCAAAACAGAGAGCAAAAGACCTGTGAATTACCAAGAGGAAGAATGAACAGCAAAGCCAGAGGGACACAAAATGAGAAAAAAAATGAAAGGATGAATCAGAGAGAGAAAGGGAAAGCAACACAGAAACAGAGCAGACGGGTAGGAAGGAAGGAAAACAACAGACAAGTTTTAATATTTCTTCAGAGATGATTTATTTATCCACCTTATGGCAACACCACCAGGATGAAAAGCAGCAGGCCGTCTGGGCCAAACAAACCAACAAGCCCACAGTAATGGAAGCACAGGAGTGGAAGAGATGTTTGGTTTGAGCTTAAAGATAGGCTTACAATTTCTATTTAAAAATGTCATACTTACCAAAATCAACTCTCTACCACCTGCCTACTGCACAAAATTTATTTTTTAGATGGTCAAATCCTATTCAGTCGGGATGAATCTACCAATTATCAACAGTCAAAAAATGTCCCAATATTTTATTACTGTGCATTAGAGGTCATCACTAATTTTCAGTCAGCATGCGTCCAAAATAAATCTGCAGTTTCGGGCAGCCTCTCTGAAGCAGTGACAAAGCAGTAGCTATTGAGGCTACAAGCCCCTCAGTTGATAAAAGCAACACTAGGCACATAACAAGAAAAGCAGCTAACTACATTTTAAGAAGTCAAATAACAGCCATAATAATATTCATTTTTCTAAACAAATGAACAGAAAAGTGGGTACGATAGTGTCCAAAAAAAATGTCATAACAACGGCAGCATGATTCGACAAAGAGCACATTTTTTACTATTATAAACCAAGAAAAATTGCCTTAAATGAGTACATCGTATGAATGTACATCTGTTTTTTGTTTTTTTGTTTTTTTTTTACAAATCATTAGATTGACAACATGTTTTTATGAATTACATCTATAAAGATGAGGTGACATGGAAGAGTGATGCATGCTGGGATATGATCAAGGATGTAGTGATGCTAGTTGTGGTATTTAGTGGGAGTTCACTGTGGATCTTTGTGCTCTCAATCAAGTTCAAACATTATAACAGTACCTGTCAATGACTTTCCCTTTCTCCATTTTGACCCAAAAATCAGTGCAGTGATTATGGCATGCCGTATGATCAGAGCTGTTTACACTGGCTTGGATCCACATGGGTACAAAACCTACTGACATGCAGACCAGAGAGCTATGCCAACATGACCCAACCACAGCTATTTCCACCTGGTCAGGAAGAGGTTATGGATCCTTAGATGAATTTAAGCCACAAATTAAAACCTTTGCGTAGCTGTGTTTGAGAGATGGCCTTTAAAAAAACAAAAAGTTACTGAGACTCAATCTAGGGTAAATAAATGGCTACACGCTGTGTGTGTATGCGCGTGCGTGCGCCTGCGTGAGTGTGTAGCCTTGCAACCGAGAAACTGGCCATATCTACTGAAAACAGCAGCATGGAACCTGAAAAAACGAACATGAATGGATGGAGAGATGTATTACCACGTTAGGCTGAGAAGCGTGCATGATACTCTGAGCTTTTCCAACCTCATCTTTGGCTATGCACGTGCACGTTGGCATAAATGCCTGCATGCACACATGCCAACACAAACACACACGGATGTTCACAAAGAAAACACAGAAAGCCAGTGCCTAAAGACAAAAGCCGTGCTGCGGAACAAAAGACAACCAAAAAAGCCATCAAGACACCCGCAGCAGGCACCCATTGTGATTAATGAAAACAAATATTGGGAGAGAGAGGGGCACAGGCGCAGAGAAACAGCACAAACAATGGAGCAGACAGCATAATGCATTCGGGGTTCGCTGACGGCCCTCTAGTGCAGAATGAAAATAATAGGAGGAGAGCGAAAGTGGGATAGAGGGACAAGAGAGGGAGAAGGAGGCGGGTGGGTGGGGGGACAAGCACTAATGCGAAATACATTCTCCCTATAACTACACACACACACACACATGCACCAACACACACAGGCCAGCTTTCAAAACCACGGTGCTGTCGGCGCATCTGTGGTTACACCTGCTGCACCGAGCGGTTTGCGTGCAACAGAATGAGTATTAAACACGCACGCACACACACAAGGGATGTGTTAAAATGGGTTAAATATCATTTAGGCTTGTTTGTGAGTGACTTCATTATAATAGGACGAACATGGAGCCAGTCACTGTGAAGTAATGACAGCTATAGGCTTTAACAAAAGCAAACACACAGTCTGACAGACAGCCTGTAATTTTCTGCTCCTATTAAATTTGGACTGTACAACTAAATGATGCAGGGTGCTTGAAAAGCGACTGACATTGAGACATTTGATATATTTAGATCTGGTAAAAACAATATTACGAGTTTGAAATAGAATTGTAATGTATTTCTATATAATTAACGAACAACAATACATCATATACAAATTTATAACAAATTAAAGAGATAAGATAATGATAAAAGATAGCATAAATGATTTCAAATAAATAAAATAAATAATGAAAATAGATTGAGAGAACAGAATTATAAATAACAGAAATTTTGTGATGTTCTCCAGACAATAAGCAATTGCGTTGTCACCCACATTAGCAGCCAACGTGTTTGCAAACAATTTATAACAGGCACCAGTGATAGGGGTATAATATTCTGATTTCAAAGAAAATCTATGCATCGCGAGTCTGTGCTTGTGGTCAGTGTTTACTTTATCTGAACACAGCGGAGCTACACACTATAGGGTGATATGATATTCATGTATTAGTCCTTTGGCTTGCTTGTTTCCCTTTTTCCAAACAGTGGTCCCATTTGTATAATGTTTGTTTATATTGGAGCCAAGCTGAAAAACAAATTTCCCAAGTGGGACAATAAAGATCTGAATCTAAACGGCAATATCTAACTATCAAACTGTCCACAATTACATTTACATTTTTCTAATTGCTACATTTTATGCAAATTTGGGGTTGATTTTACAATGGGGGGGCACGCGATAACTTTTTGTTATTCACCTTCACTTTTATAGGGTAATATAGGATATATGTTAATACAAAGCAGCAAAACATGAGGTTTAGTGCAGAATAAAGCACCATTTTAAAATGCAACCGAGGCTGAACATTAAGAAAGGTGCATGATATGTCTCCTCTAAAATAATTCACTACATTCTGTGATCCAAAATTCACTCCGTCCCTGAATTTCTGTTAAACTAATGCAGTGATGCTAAACTTGATCGTTTCACTGCGTAAACTGCCAAACAGAGCACACTGTGAATCATTCTGTGTGATAAGGCAAACATCGGGCTTCCACTGACTTGACTGCCCACTGGGAATCAGTACAACTTATTTTCCCTTCATCGACAGTCCCTAAACAAACAGAGCCAGCAGGACAGGGATGATGGAGCAAATTTATGTTGGGAGACAAAGGGTAGCAGAAGGAGGAGGGATGGAAGCAACAGTCGGTCCGGCTGTCTGGCCGAAGGCTGCCTTTAGTGGTCTGTGTTATTCCCATCTGGCTTCATTACAGTCTTATCTCTCCGCTTGCTACACAGCCAGCAAGGAGGAGTGAGAAGCACTGCAAGGGTGTAGTCCTGGCACACCTGCCACCTCAGATAAAATAAACATCAGAATTAGGGCACGATTTTAGCTTTGCTTCACATTCCTTTCCATCTTCCTTGCTGATTAATCCCTCTGCCTGTTTTCTTCTCTCCATTTCCCCTCATCTGTCCTTCTGTAATTCCCACCTGACAGAAGTGATAATGGGACAGTAAATTAGGACCGTCCCATTTTTCCCACCCATCATCCTCTCAGTGGTTGATGTGATCTCTCACCTATAAGGTCAAAGGCTAATCGGTGTAAAGCAGTCAGCGCCATGGTCAGAATAATCAATCACTGTGTGCTGCAATATCACAGGCGCCACAAAACGCTGTAAACATCTCTGTGAACTCTTCCTCCCACAAATACACCTGCTGCTTTTTTGAGCACCTTGAAAGACACACATCGGCCAGTTTCCTTTACCGAAACACAAAGATTTAGTACTAGCCAATATTACTATTAATTAACAAGCATTTAGACCACTAATTGTTTCAAGATCAGTTACGCGAATCATGCTGCCAAGCGATTGTCACTTCATACACGAGTCAAAGTGGCTCCACTGCAATTGCTCTTGGCATAATGGCAAGTGTTTACATGGTTTTTAGTCTTTCACGTTCTTCCCATTTGCTGGAAAATCTAATCACTCGCGCAGGTTTCACTTAATCGCACAGAAAACAAAACCTGAACTATTGAGTCTCTTTAATCCACTTTGTGAATACATATTGGAGAACACAGCTTTCAAATTCCAAAAGGGATTAGTTCTAAACGGCAGAGACAGAGAGGCCTTTGAGGGGAGCTAAAATTACAGGTGGAGTGATCCCTTCTAAAATTATCCCACTCTTTTATATTGTGCCTCTGAAGAATTCATGCTCATGTTTAATTCCTGAGCTCTGATAACAAATGTCTCCTCCAAGCACCTGAAAATTAATAGACTTTTACCAGGTGCTCTCTGTCTTTTTATAACACACTCCAGCTATTTAAACGCTCAGCTGTCTGGCTGTCAACGTACATGATGAGGTCATTTAGAAGATGTCTTCGACGCGCTCACACAAAATAGAAATCTGACACAAAGTACACATCCACGCAGGTAAGGGACTGGCCAGGTGTGGTCTTAGTTCAACCAACCCCCAAAAAACAAAATATTTCAAGATAATGCTAATATGAAATATGTTTCCTAATGTCACAAGAGGAGTGGAATGAACCAATGACAGAGCTGTGAAGTGATCAAGTAATCAACAACTTAATTTTTACTCCTAAGAATTTTATTATTGAGATCTACAACTTCATTTCCGTGATTAAAAATTACACAGATCTTGAATGTGAATTATTGGTTGAAATAACTGACACAGAGATCTCCATAATTTGTATTCTTCCTATTAAAAACTTAATTACTCATATCAACACTGAGAATTCTTACAAGGACGAATTAAGTTACAAACTTCTGAAGTTCTTATTCTTAATCGAAAAATTTTAGTTAAGAGTGCTCTGTAATCCAATTATTACCATTAAAAATCAAATTATGACTATGATGCACTGGGTCCATTAAAAGATAAAATAGCATGCAAATACATTGTAACCTCCCATATAAGGAAATAATCTTCCAACTTTGGTGACTCATGTCATGTCTACAGCTAGGAAATCTGCATATCAGATTTTCAGATTTCATGCATGCAACCCTGAACAAAAATATAGTAATTTCCATTACAAAAGCCTGTGGTGAATACAGAAATTTAATATATCTGGTTTAATATGTCAGACGTTGAAATGAGAAATATGTATGCACTTCTAAATTAATATTTGTGGCTATGCTACTGAGAGAAAGAAGATGTGCAATAATACAACTTATTGCATGTTATTACATGTTGTTAGTTCACCATTTTTAATCACTGTGATTTTAGTGAAGCTACACCAAAAATCAAAAATCCAAGGATTCGAATAACATAACAATCAAGAGCACTACATCTGAACCAAGAAAATCAAGCATTTTGCAATTTCATGTGCTCCGACACATACCACACAATCCAAAGTTTGAGTGATGAAAAAGCATATTTAGATTTCACACTCCAATAACAACAAGTAATCAAGGCCAGTGGTGGAGCCGAGCCACCAGAGGCAACAGACCGAGGCGAAGTGGTGCTACTGCAGCCCTCAGTCACACACTAAACACCTGTCTCCAAATGGACACATCAATCCTCATTTCACAGCCCGCCTGGCCTTCCTGCTACACAGAAAAAAATACATACATACATTCACAAACACAAAATGTACACATTATTTTAAAATATCTACGCCAAGTAAAATGTTAGGACTTTTATTCAAGCATAGATCTAAAACAGGGGGAAAAAAGCAACAACAAATGCACTGTGAAAGAGGATGCAAAGTGGCAGAATAGAAACCAATCTGTTGCAATGCAGCATACAGTCCTCTCATTCCTCTACAGTACACACTGATTCTCAACCTTAGATGGCAAGGGATAGGGATGGCCCTGAACCAAAGAGACCAAAGTGAGAAGCACTTTGCACCTGGTCTGGGATAATACCCATTTTCTCTCTCTGTCTCTCTCTCTCACACACACACACACACACACACACACACACACACACACACACAAAAGCACTTTGCCTAATAGAGTAGTGGCAGTAGTCAGCGTTTCCCCAAGTAATCGCATGGCTTGAGTCAGTGATGGATTTTGGGTTGGAGGCAGCATCAGCATCACTGCAATAAACACACACACACCCAAACATGCACACACTTTGCATGTGCATACGCTTGTGCATTTGAACTATGGGCTATGTATGCGTAAGAATTAACATTGAGCACACGTCAAGTTAAAACAAAGAGGAATGCGATGATGACGGCTGCTGCTTTTTCCCCGTCAAACAATGCAGTGCAATTTCTTTGCTCTAACAATAATCAAACTCATTCAAAAAAAATGTGCACCAACAGGGCTCTTCAAGGCAACCCAAAGTCCTTTAAAATGCATTGGGATGTAATCTATTCTTATTTTACATACTGCACGTCCGCACCTACTTGAAGAAAATGACTGAATATCCATGAATTATTTTACATAATCACATTAGAACAAGCACTGAGGTTCCTTTAAGAAGCAGTCCTTTGATATACCTTATCGACAAAACACAGGTACTGTTTATCTGTTTATGTGTGAACATGTAAAGGGTTATTTGGGGTAAAATATCAGTGGAGATTGCAGGTTTACATTAGCTTGATTTCAGGTGCAGTGAGGGATAAGATAAAGCATGTTTGCTTGGAGAGATCTATGTCCAAAGGAGCCTCACAGACAGCTAAATTATTCACACACCCTCTGCAGCGGAATCTTCAACATTCGTGACGCATGCAGACCTTGAGTAAATCAAACATTCGCTGGTGCAACATTTGCAAATGTACAAATCACATGTCTGGGCATATGCACACATATAGAGTTATTCAATATTGATAAAAATGAATGAGAAAATGCTGAAGGGCTTCACCATCTGGAAGAAGATGAAGGGGTTTTGGGGAATCCAAGAGAATTCTTTCTCAATTCTTGGAGAATAACACTGGACCATAAATATTGGTATATTTCTTGATGCAAAAACCAGTTGCAATAAAAAAAGGTCATAAAAATGACAAACAGAAACAGTCATCTCCATCTTATTCAGCCTGGCTTCCATTAGCGTGACAATTTCATTAAACAAACATAATGTACAAAATCATTTCCTCGACTTGGCTGGCTCCAAGAAATTAACAGCAACATGGAAGTCATGCATAATGAATGCGAACATTTGCCATCTACAAGTCTCCCACAGTCAAACATTAATTCAACCTCACACAGGGTGTGGAAAGTGAGGAGGAGGACAAATGCAGCACAGGGAAATGGAAGGACTTCAGAGATTGAAAAAGAAAGAGAACCTCAGGAGGTCTGCAAAGCTAAGTTACATGCGAATGGACTGACTCGATGTTGGGTAAAAGGCAGATTATGATATAACTTGGCATATAATCAAAATTGTAGCCTGAACTCCCACACACTGCAGCGTGTATAGACTACTCCTCTGCCAAGAATATTCGCCACACTATTTTCTTAAATTCATTAATTGGAAATCTTCGATCTTCTAAATTCAATCATTGTTCAAATGTTGTGCCTGGTAAATAAACTGTGAAATTTTGATGTATTTTTGGCTCCCTTTGGATCTATTGCTTCACCGATAACCTTGCAGGATTAGTCACACCTGGCTGAGATGATTGGAAGAGGATTGGCACAACAACTTCAGATTTTAAGTCTAATGGTTGGGATAGTGAAGTGGGCAGATATGTAGGGGCTTCATCGTAGGTATTAATTGAGCCAGACTTTGCTTTGGCCGAAATGTCAACACATTTGTATGGTGAATGCATTTTTCCCCTGAGATCATATAGAATATAAAGTAATTGAAATTGACCAAGATTATCTGTTCTGTCAGGCACGTAAACATATCAGTATAGAAGATGTAGCATAATTGTTTTTTCATGTTGATTTTGTGTACGGCTAAACCACTATTATTCACATATTTGCCTTCATTTAATAGCAGTACGGATAAATAATCAGCAATAATCAGAGTGATAAAAGCTTACAATTGTAATATGTAGTTGGAGGTCATCAATAATGTGCGACACGACTCCTGTGTAACCTAAGGTATATCATCAATAGGCATCATGGAATGACCACTATCCGTTTGATGTCGTACCCATTACATTGTATAATGCTTGGTCAAAAGTTGTCCAGCAAGGCAAATACTGCAGTTTGCATTAAAGCAGACAAATATCAAATAATTAAATCCATCTTGACAGGAAGCTAAAAGAACACATCAAGTCCAATGAAGTCAACTTGCTGCTCTTTTCGCATTGATCAAAAACAGGACAGTTTGACACAACGCTCACGACCGTGCCAGAAACACTTGGCATCGTCTAATTCTCTTTGCATAAATCTTACAATCACTTATCCAGAAACAACACAACAAAATGCTAATGCTAACATTTTAGGGAGGGGGGTTGAAAAAAATGCTCATCCTTCATGAGCGGTGATTTATTACCCAGTACAGCGGGGTCATACATGAATTTAGCTCTTTATATAAAAGGCCTGTTATTTCTGCATGCATAAATAAAACACTCAGATAGACATGCACACATATATGCACAAACACACACACATATAAACATGCACGCTTGCAGCACACTCATTCACACGCAGCTTGCGGCAGGGAAAATGTCACAGTGTCGAGAGAATGTTTATCTAGGCGGGACAGATTTGATGGCTTGACGGGGCCGGTGCAGTTTTCTTTCCGCAATGCAAAGTGTGTGTGTATGCTTGATTGTGATGTGCGTTGTCTTTGAGTGACACAGGTCTATGGGATATGCCAGCGTACCGTGATGCGCTCAAGCAGACGCACATTGGATCTGACACTGCCAAGCCAGCAGTGTGACAGGCATGTGACAGGGCAGAGCTGGGTCCTAAATGACTTCTTAGGCTCCATTACCCTGCCAAAACAGTGGACATGCCATCTCCCATTTCCCCTTCATGGTCACAGAGTACTTTACTATTCACAAATGGAGTACTGATGACATCCTACCTTCTCTCAGTATGGATTAATCACACACAGATGCAAGCTGGCGCACAAGCAGATAAAAGACCCCCTGAAAATCAAAGACAGAAGCCGAGCGGATTGCGGGGCGCCAGTGGCAGCCCAGCAGTGGTGTTTATCTTAAAGGAAGCATCAGTTGTTCGTATTTACACTGTCACTCTAATCTCTGATGTTTATGTCTCCAGAAAGCGAGAGCATTTGTCAAAAAAACGCTCGGAGACATAGCACTGAAGGTGACCGACGATGAGCGTGTTATTAGGTGAGACATAAAATGAGAGGGGAAACAGAGGAAGGGGACAGAATAGGACAAGACGAAGCGGAAGAGAAAAACTAAAGACATTCAGATGTGAAAACAACATTTTATGTATGTGGGCATTTATCGAGCTTGTGTGGTTTTAAGCAGATTGGTTAGTTATCAGATACTCAAAAAGCATAGTGTAAATGCAACTAGGAGCCACTGACCTCTTGGGCCTACCACTGTGGAATCCAGTGCCTAAGAACAGTCTGTATCAGTACCCGTGGGATTATCATCAAACTGCTGATGTACTCGCATCAGCAGTTCTCACACCGGAAAGCATGCATTAATAACTGACAGACACAGACACAAACAGAGGAATGTATACCCACATACAATTAAATGATGGCAAAACAGCACCCTTTGTATTATATTTCCATTAAGGTTAATGATCTATTGCTCCCCTACCCTCATCTGCCCCCTATATCACAGAATGCTTTTATGTCTTCCCAATTTGCAGTGCTGAATGTTCATATTAGCCCATTCTAATGAGGAATGTGAAGTGTAAGTTAAACCCTGATGCCTGTTAGTCTGTTTTTGAGACAGGCAGAGAGCTTGTCATCGTTTAGCCAGTTTAGCTCAGCCGAGTGTGGTGACATTTCTACATTTCCTCCCTGGCGATTCTGACACTGGTAATTGCAACCTTATATAAAAAGCCATACCTCATTTAAAAGGCAGAGAACAAGTAAACATGGATATGATTCCTGCCATCAGGTACAGAGAGGCATGAATCATGCATTGGAAATAAATATTTGCTGACATGTGATGAGGGCAGATAGGATCTTTAGATTTGCAGAGGTGTTGACAGAGCAGGCCTCTTTGTTTCGATTAGCGGATGATGTCTGATAATTGGCAGCCATGTGCTACAATAAAAGAATTTATGAGATGTGGAGGTGGATAAATAAAACACAGAGACAGACTAGTGGATAGGCGGGCATGGTAATAATGGCAGTAAATTCCCAAAATGTTTCCGGCCAATTCCACGTCTGCTGTAGTAGATCTTTTGCTTTATTATTTTGAATGAGATCTGGCTGGCATGAATGAAAATGAGAATCTGCCTTATCCCGTCCGCTCAACTCCACGTGAGTCCCAATAACCACTAAAGCTTGTCTCATTTCATGCTTCCCAATGTGTGGCAGCAGACAGCAACACCACAGCAAGCAATCACAAATTCAAATGAAAAGGGGGGGGTGATTTCTCCTTCACAGCCTTGTTTAATTTGCCGCCTCCTGGGTAATTGAAACGTGCCTCCGTGGTGCTTTTGTGTGAAGGTGTGTGAAGTTTAGAGGTTGCCTTACATGTACTGAGGGGGTGGAGGGAAACAGAAGTATGGACTAACAAAAGATAAACTGAATAAAGTAGACATTTGGTTTAATAACACCTGGAGCACCACAGTGAAAAACAGGCACATATGCACAGACCCAAACACCCGGGTGTTTTAATACCTCAAGCTCTCCAACCGTGCAGCTCCCCCAGGGGAAATATCTTGATAACACAAACTCTTTTCTAACTCCAAGCTCAATGTCTCAAGGGATGGACAAACAAAAGACAAGGTTTTATCCTCTTTTATCTCATTAAACACTCTATAACTTCACTAATTGTTTACGGAGGGATTTAGAAGACGATCCCACCCAAGGTTTATCACTTTGCCGTGCGAAGAATGTATGTGCGATTCATTGTTGTTGAGCCTCGTTTTAATTAGGATGTGTACAGCAATGCAGCATAATGAGATATAATGACAGATTAGGAGACAAAGGACCTGTTTTCAGTCATCAGTATTCTATCGTCCTCGCCATCATTTCATTGTAAACAGTATTATATTTTATAAACTCAGCCACACATGCACATCTGGCTTCTTGCTACAGAAAGAGAAACATGACTGCATGTCTGCAGCCCTCTAAAATATACTATAATAAAGATGATATTTTCCCTTTGCGGCCATGTCCATCTCATTCCTGGCATCCTCTCCTTCCACCTCTTCTTCCCTGCCTGTTAGATATTCAGCCAACAACACCCTCCACTGCCTTCCCTAACCCCTTGCTTTTCAATCTATCCATCGTAACACTTGAGCTTTGATCTTCTCACCCAGGCCTAGTCATTCCAGCCCTCCAGCATCCTTTGCTCCCGCCTTCCAACTCTACTCATCTTTAATACCTCTCATATCCATCTCCATCCCTCTCATCCTTCCCTCATTCCTGCCCTCCTCCACCGTGTTTCCTTTTTCGAGCCTTCTTTCACAAGCCCACTCACCTGCGTTGGCCATGCATGTGGAATGGCTAGTGCTCCCAAGGTACTTATTAGTGCCGAGCTTTTAATTACAGTGTGCATGTCGATCAATTGCTGCATTACTAGTTGGTCCCGATCGCCTGGTTACCATGGTGATGGATCACCTGTGGGAATCGACGGTGGTCATCGGTGACACACAGATGCAGATAGCTCTGCCCCATGCTCGCAGAGCTCATCCATGATGCTGACAGTAAAGAAATAAGAGCATAAAGAAGAGCTTGTAGGGAAAAAGGAGAGAAAGAGAGACAGACAGGCAGACGTTTTCAGTCCAAAACAATCTCTGTCGCTGCATTCAGATATTTAACTTCATTTCAAATGCAGTGACGTGAATTAATGAAAGATAATCTGGATGCCTTTGAAGTCTTATTCTGTCCTCTGGGAATAGAAGCGGTTTATTCAAGCACACACACGTGCATGCCTGTACAAACACACACATACACACGTGATGTTTCTGTTCAGCATGCAGAATAAGAGCTTGTGCACCTGTAACTTTCTGCCTTTTAATCCTACTATAGTCTGACCCCGTGATTAGGATCCCCTGCCTGGCGAAATACATTACACATACACGTCAACACCCAACATACACATGGGCCCACCATTCATGATGTATTTACTATAATCATATAGTTTCCTCTCAGTCTCCCATAAACATACATACCAAAATACAGACAGGTTCAGAGTCATATAGAACCCAGAGAGGTCGGATCAAACACAATTTAAGGTTTGATGGATGATTAAAAGGCATATCTTGGTGAACAGCTGCAGTATGACTATTCTAGTGGTTTGATTCGAGCAACCATCTCCTCAAATAATCCATGGTGACAGTGATCTTTGGCAGTACAAACAGTAGCTCATTGTTGAGGACTAAAACAAGGATGCCATGTTTTTTTCATCCCTCATCCAGATTCTGACTCAACCACATCCCACCCGCTATCCTCACACACACTCGGAGAGATATCCACGCACATGGACGTGCACATTATAAAAATAATAGAAATCGCGCACCGTCTGTCCAGAGCCAAGCCTTGATAGAAACCTGACATGGATTATTGCGGAGATCATTAACATGCAGAAAAGAGCAAACGAGTCTGATGCAAAGAGAGACTGAGATAGTAGAACTTCAAGAGTCACTTGAAGACAGGCTGGGGAAACTTAACACACACATCAAAGTAAGAGTCAGCCAGATTCTCTCTCCGGTGCAATCGAGACGTGTCAAGAAAGTGCCACAGGTAACTAGCAGCAGCTTTCAGAGAGGGCCATGATTTGACAGAGTGCATTATGTGCTCAGCCAACTCATTTCAATGCCCTTCCAAAAGCTTACAAAGACAAAGTTGGGATGCTGCTCCCCCACCTCTACTAACTTAACCGCATGAAGAGCTGTAGTCGGTGTGTAATCTCATTACCTGTCTGTAGCCAAGCCCACAGTGCTGTGATGTGTCGGCATTACTCTGATTAAAACAGGGAGAGAAGGAGGGATGCGAGTACCAAGAACAGGAAGGTGGCAGAGGTAAAGAAAATGTGTGCATGTAGGGATGACATAAGCACTTATTGGTATTAAAGGATAAACTTTCAAAGGCATCCATCACAAGTGTAGAGCAAACTTCCAATTCAAAGTTACTCCAGTCCTTGACTTTGATGTGCCTGTGACAAATGATCAACAGGAAAAAAATGACTGTGTTGGTTTTTTTACAGCAGAAAAAAAAACGCCTTGGCTTGAACCTGAGGTCATTAAGAGGCAAATAAATAAACACAGAAAGTTTGCATATTGGAAAGCTGTCAGCTTCAGGGCAGCGTCTGCTCACTTCCAGCATGATGGAAAGCCTTCTTTTCTGGGCAAGCCCCCGGACTCAAGCTCTATGAATCAGCGAAAGTGGACACATTGGCAGTTGTCATGTAATGATATTGCCAGAGTGTCAGCCACGGCAGAAACAATCACACACAAATGCACGCACGCACGTGCGCACACACACACACACACACACGTGTTTTGAGATTTGCACCAACAGATGCCGACACACTGTACAAACAAACGCAGAGTAGGTAGTAGCTGATGTTTGAGAGGCAGAGACTTTCTATGAGATCTGAAAAACAGCTGTTGATCGGGCTAAAACAGAGAGCAAAGTAAAATAAAAATGACTTAAAAAGTCGAGGCCCTTTTTGGTCCATCCACAATAAATTCTGAGATTTCTTTTGTTTGTTTTTTTTGTTGCAATATGGATTAACATACTTAGCATTTCAAATTCATCAAGGTGGCCAATTTATGTCTAACAAGGCATAAAACTTCATGCTCTTTTAAGAAATTCTGTCACAATTCTGTCACATTTAGGCTGCTAAAGGTGATCTAAATGTCATCCATTCTGTGTTCTCACCTTGTCTAATATGATAATTACAAACCATCACTGGGCGACTCTAATTAAGTGGTTCACTCTGACAAACGAGAAAGAGAAAGGGATCAGAAGCAGAAGAAGAAAAAAGAAGAAGCATTTCAAACAGAACCACATATTGGAGATAAAGAATGTGGAATAGGTGAATAAAAAGTTGGATTGCAGCTTGCAGATCTCCAGTTACTTGCATGTTCCCCATTCACTGGTGAAATAAATGCGTAGAACTGGCAGCTGTCTCTGAAGCATCTTCGAGTTACAGAGAAGGAAGAGACCAGGCAGGTTTAACAGTCGACTCAGGTTTGATGGAGTGCAGCGAATCTGAAATTAGTTCAATGCGAGTAAAGAGCTTAATGCCTTTAAAAACCCTCCACAAGGATATATGGCCTCGCCATCTATCATCTGTGTGGGTGTGTGTGTGTGTGTGTGTGGGTGTGTGTGTGAGAGAGAGAGAGAGAGACAGAGAGAGAGAGAGAGAGAGAGAATGAGAGAGAGATAGAAAGCTAGTTTCATGAAAATGCAAAACCTATACAGTATGAGGGCACGTGTGCGCATACACACGCACACACAGACAAACACCGACACACAAACTTTGTTCACCTACTGCCAGACCAATATATCACTGCACTCATGGACCAAATGAGGCAATCGCTCAAAATTATTTGCATATAAACTAATGAAATATTACTGGGTGAAACTCAGTTGAATGTTAATTACAATGGTAATGCACTATTTGCTGATTAATGGATCGTCTCTCTTTTGGGCACGAGATGGTACGAGCGAGTGGATGATCGGTGTGGGGACAAAAAAAGGTGAATCCAGGGAATGGAGGTAAGCATGTGTAGAGAAAATGCATTGCTGAGTCTCGAAAGGAGAGGAGAGGTAAAAAGATGCATTGCACAGAAGTAAATAGTTGTGTTAAGTTGCATAGACATGGTCACACAACACAAATTCTTGTTTTACTGGAGTGGGTGAAATGAAAATGCATTATTCATTTACAGAGCATTAATTATTAATGCAGCAAAACCAGGATGGGGATGACGAGGTGTGAAGTGTGCGAGTCAAATAATACCTGCTGAGGACACATAACATTTTTTATCTGACTGTTTGACCTCAGTGTTTGGAACAATTGCCTCATGTTTCCAATGTGTTAGTTTAGAACCATGAAGATAATCGCAATAGAACTGGAATTAATATATTGAAATCACGTCTAACGTGTGAATCCTATGAAGTAACCCCAATTATAATTCTTTATGATTAAACTGCTGGAGAAAATACTATTACCTCCTCCTATGCTTTGTTTGTGGAACAGCTGAGACAGTTCTATACTGATTTAGGAGCAGATTTGAATCTGAAAGTCAAAGATTTTTTTTAAAATAATTTCATCAAACATGAGATTTTGCCTCTTTTGCTTATTTCGGTTATGTTCACCAATGTCAATAAAAACAATCTGGAATGTCTGTGCCATGAAAAATTAGTACAAGAAACAATTTGATCCAGATGCAGATTTATTTAAATAAATAAGCATCTATAAATATGGTCACTTCTTTTACTTTAGGTCAGTATATAATTACAAGATGTTTTGTTTGAGTTTGTTCAGCCATCCATCAACCACCGATGGGTCATTCTATTCTTTGTAAGAAAATTGTGCAAATTACAAGATTTATTAAATGTTTTTTCTATGTGATAAACCCAATCAATAATGGTTTACGAGTATGAAAAGGTCCATTTAATATATTCTTAAAAGAACCCTGAATAGTTTGCCTTACAGTGGACTCAATGCAATTTCATTTACCAGCATTAAACAGGTTTTCAGTACCATTCTTGTTGAGTTTGAAGGGCATCTTGCATCTACAGTTTTACAGCACAAGTATAAGGTAACTCAGTAAAGGTGGAAATGGACATGAATGAAGTACAAACAACAACCATGTTTATTTAGAATTAGATTTTTTTTAAAGAGTAGAACACACAAAAATGCTGTAACTTTAAACTTCAAATATCACCATGTAACAGATTGACCTCATATGGGGGCCATATCAGAAGAGCGAGTATCAATCAGAACAAAGACAAATATAGAATAGAGACCAACTGATGGCCTACTGTCAGGAAATCACAGTAGCTGTAGACATGTAGCTGTACTCACTCCATCAAAAAACTAAACTCGCTCACGCATCTGCTGTCTGGGATCACAAACCTTAACGCTTCACAAGCTTCCAAAAGCTTCTTTAAACCTCTACACAAACTTATGCATGTGAAATGAGCAGTTCGTCTCCATTTTCAATCTATCAGACTATGCATAATGCATGCCCCAATGCCAGCCCCGTTGGAGTGACTGGGAGATTGATAGATTGATTGATTGATGATGACAGTTATGACTAATTTATTAAAAGCTAAAGCTGTGCATGTCATTCATTTGAACTGAGGGAGTGAACTGGCCATACACAGCCCGGATGCAGTGTGTGCGTGTCATCAACTGCAATATTTGAATAAAGAATTTGAAAAATCTTTCACCGTGAGCATCCACGAGCTGTTCTGTCTTGCGCTGACCACTTTTTAATCACCACAACAGTGTCCAGACAGAACGGACACAGTCTGCTATACAAAAACAAAAAAAAACAGAAAACACACCGCAAGCTGCTCCCAGGATAACTGGTAATTAGACAAGAATCTGGTGATTAAGGCATTTCATAACTGTACACTTTTGCAGTTGTCACAAATATGCAGCCACGTGTGGATTTATTCTGTAGGGCTCAGCTAAAGTGGCACAGGAGTGAACTACAGCATATGTTTGCATGGGATCATGAAACCACAGGACAATGCACAATGCATGAGGCTTACTCACATACAGTTCACACAATTAATATGCAAACTCTTCCCTTTTAAGATAACTTACAAAAGAAGTAAGGAAGCACAAGGTAGCACAGCTACAAGAGGAAACCAGAGGAACACCTATAGCAGAACAACATGAGAGATGTTTGGTGAGGCCTGAAAACAATCTCTGGTCACAATAGACAGTCAGTTTGCAATCGATCCATAATTGCAGCTCTTTTAGGCCAAAGAACTGGATTATGTCATTGTCCCAGTATCCATGCGCCAAAGGAGAATCAAAGCATTGACTGAAATATGTATCCACTCCGGTAGGTGGCGATATGGCGAACATAAACATAAGCATTATGGACATAGCTGAACATATATGCATACACATACAGAGACTGCGCTGTTCTGTTCAACTGCCACCACTAGGGAGAAGAAATAGTTAAGGTGTGACTGTTTGGTGGTTTTGATGTAGCTGGTAGATGGAGTCATTGCCCAGAGCTAAGTCTTGAAAGAGTGTGTGTCCAGGGTGAGAAGGATCAAAAAATATTTTTCATTGCTTGCTTTCGGCCCAGGATTCAAATCGTTCCTCAATGCGGGTGAGAAATAGCAAAAAAAACAAAAAAACACGCAGGCGCAAATGCACAAGGCTGCCGACCATGGTGTCATTGTGCTTGAGTATGCAAACCATACTTTGGAGCTAAACAGAGGAGAGTATGTTGTGTATTAAATTATGTATCATTATTGTTGTGTTTTCTCAACTGTCACATTATTTCTGAAAGCATTTTATTTCTTAAAAAAAAAGCTCAAAACCCCTAAGTGGAAATTTTGAGTTAGCTTTACATGATGATTTGGGCTTACGTTAAGGTTTAAATCTGGTGTGGATATTCTGATTTTATGGCCAAGCATAAAATTGTACTTGTTCAAAGAAAAGAGGGCCAGTGATAATGACAGCTCAATAATAAAGTGACAATTAAAATGGAGGAAAATGTTACTCAAGGGTGACAAAAATTCTAACGTGTTACATGTCGATGATAAATCGATCATAAAAGTAAGGCTTTAAGGTCAGTCCAGAACCTTTCGTTTTTGACTTATTAGAGGGACTGAAAAAAAATGGAAAAACATAAAAAAAAGCACATTATGATCCCTTTAATATTAAATGTAAAAAAAGAAAATAATATAAAACATTAACAATCAAAAATGAGTTATAGGGAACATTTCTCAAAGAAAGGGCAGATACTATTTGGGGAAAAATATGAGTAACATGCAACTACACAGCAATTAAATAGTCCATAATTAAATGTAAGAGGATTAAAAGAAACTGTGAACTGTTACCTAGCTAGTTAGCGATGTTGCAATCTGAATTTGTGACCCACAGTTGGCCGAGCCCTTGGCATTTTCTCTGTATGAGTTTAAACTCATACACACACACATGCACACACACAAACAAACAAACTGTATATGTCTGCAGGCTACTCAATTGCTCAACTGTTTGCCAATAAATCAAAGTGTGTCTTTGTCACTTGGATGGTTAGACACTAAACACACTGCCATGGAAAAAAAACAGTTGGCAGCTTCACACACAATTAGGGAGACAGCGACAGGATCCCTTTGGGTTACGGCATCAACGACCCCATGTTTGGCTCGATTTGGTATCCTCTTTAAACACAAAACATCTACATTAAAGTGGGGGCTTGTTTGGCTGTTTTTTTTTGGCATATATGATTGCATATTTGCATGTAAAGGTTTTATTTGAACTGGGCATACCTACAGGGAGCAAAAAAAAAAGCTGCAGTCTAGCTTCCTTCAAGTCTGCTCTGAATGCTATATGTGTCCGGTGGTAACAAGGCTATGCTTTTCCACATTCAAAGAGACCACTGAATATCTGAATAAATTGCAAAACTGGCAGACCATGCTTTAGAGAATCAGAATGAATAATGTGCAAGGGATTCCTTTCTAGATAGATTCAGCAAGTTCAATGCTATGTTTCTGTGAAATTGCAGGATAGAGAAGAAAACGATCGCACTGCGGAGGAAAAAAATTGTAAAAAATATGAACATGATTGAACAATATATTCCAAAGCAAAGAGAAGAATATCATGCAAATAGTTTTCTTCTCTACTATGCAGAGGCTGACATGAATACTGTGTTTAACAGAAGCGTCAGCCAAATTTTTACAAAAGGATTTGGGCGTCAGACATAACGTGGAATAAGGCTGGGCCTTGGTTGTGTTTGCCAGTCAAATATGCAGCACTGCATTAGTATCAGAGACAGCTTGTCTGCTTGATAGCTGAAGACATATCAGTGAAACCTTGCCTCAAGCTAGACAGAGAGTGAGCAGAATCTAACCATCCGATCTGCTGAGCCTCTCCAGGTGAGCTGAGCTCAAGAAATTTAGCTCACTGTTGAATGAGTCACTGGCTGCTGCTGCGTTAGCGCACAGCTCAGCCTATCCAACCCAGAACTGCTGCTTCAAAAAGCTGAAAAATATTCCCTCTCTGCCTTCCTGGATGCCAACTTTGTACCTGCAACACTACGCTGAAAGATTTCCCCCTGACTTGTCAAATGAAGTGAATGGGCTTTGAGACCCTATTGAGCAGAAACCGCCATATTCTGAGCAGATGTGACACACAAATCAAGGAATATAGAAAACCAGTGAGACTTTTGTTGCATGAATATGGTAAAATTTTGTAAATTTGAGACATTAGTATGCATAGGAACATCTGCATGAACATGCATGCCCAGGCATACTTGCTTTACGGATGATGATTAGGAACAATGACATTTATTTTGGAAATGCCAGAGCTTAATGGGCAGAGTTACGGACAGTTAATAATGTTTGGTGTGAAGCTCTGCTGATGTAGTGTGAAGACATTAGACACTGCATCATCACAACAAGCCTAAAAGAGAAGACAGGCTTGTTCTCTTTAATAATCGGAGATCTAATAGGTGGAACAAAAAGGGTCTGGGGCTCCAAAAGCTCTAATTTTAGTCACCAACTGTTTTATTATCCTTACTCTTGCTTCTTTCATTCCCTAATTCTTATCTTTAGCATTTGTAGCCTTCTTTTTAAAAGCCGACTTCCCACCTATATCCTCCTCTCCCATTTCCTCCCATTCATACTCGCCTCCCCCTTCCAATCATTTCCTCCCCCAGCCCCACTCCAGCATAAATCACATCTCTGTGATAGTTTTAATGGCTTTTTAATGAGCCTAATGTTTTCTGTTTTAATGAACTTCTTACGTCAGCCTTAATCATTTTAGGGGAATGAAAAATGATTGAGAAATGGCCTACATTAATTTAATTTACTGTTCAATCTGCACAGCCCTCTTTACAACCCTGGGAAGGCCAGACCACGGAATAGAGGAAGAAGCGAAAACTGAGAGGAGGGGTGTGAGATGGCCATATCATAGCGTGGGATGAGAGATAAAGATTTAAAACGCAGAAAGCAGCATGATAAAAGCAAATGGACACATGAGGCAAAGAATGAGAGAAGCTACAATGCATGGTATAAAAAGGTAAAGAGAGCGCAAGAAAGGCTTGGGTGGTAGAGAAGCTGTAATTTACGAGGCCATGCTATAGTCTTGTTGTTCAGGCTTATCTCCAATTAGGCTTCATTGTTGAGGCCTGCCAATGGTGGTTTCTACCATTCTGTGAGACCAGCAGATTTACATAGCCATTTACACAGCAGGCCCTGAATAAATGAGACCAATATACGGCATCTGTTGCTCTATGTCTGACTTTTCAATGCAGCTTTGTTGTTTCTTGTCCGTTTTTGCCATAACTTTTTCTTTCACTGTTGGTCTTTCTCCTGAGAAACACAATCACAGTTGTCATTTTGCCAATTTCAAATTAACAGAGCTATAAACCAGCTGGTGTCGCCTTAATCTAAGAGTGGAATACCACTTATTCCTGTGTACAGGTTCGACATTGGTTTATCCAAGGACACCTTGGCAGCATAGTGAGAGTCAGCCCTCTATTTCACCATGTTGATAGTAAAAGGCTGTGAATACGCTAAGGCTGACTGCCAAAATTGCTTTGCACTACCTGAGCTAAGTTGTCCTTTATGGTGTGTGTGTGTGTGTGTGTGTGTGTGTGTGAGAGACTAAGGGTATGGTTCCCGTGTCCCCAAGGCTGGAAGCATTTCCATGCACCACTGGTTATATGAAAAATCACAGCTGAGGCTGGTTACTATAAATGCTGATGTGTTTAATGACCCATTGTTAGATTTGTGTGAGAGTGGACACAGGTCTTGGTAGGACTAAGAATGTAGAATGTTCATGTTGAAACGAAACAAAATTCTGACATATTTTATATATTATGTCATCAAATACACATGACTTTCACGAGTGATATTTCACCTATGTCTGCTATTATCATTGTGCAAACTGTGTCTGCATGTGTATGTGTGCGTGACACAAGGCAGATGTCACAATTCCCTGGCAGCTGGACTTCTTGACCCTGCTTGTCTCGTAACACCTACTGGAAGATGAGATTTGGAGAGGGGTAGAAGTCCTGTCCCACATGTCAGAGTATAAGGTGACTGATATGTTCCCCTGCCACTATGAGATCCTCCACATGCAGATCCTCGCCTTCACACTTTCACTGCTTCACTCTGCGCTGAGTCAGTTGAATATTTTTTTATTCGGCATGGCACAAATTCGAGACTAGCTACCTCGGAATAGAGAAACGGGGCCTCCCCCTGGACAAAGGCCCGGGGGAGAACTTGCAGGCGAGTGCCTGGTGGCCGAGCCCCATGGGCTCAGCCGAACAAACAACGTGGTGCCGCCTCACTGTGAACCCACCACCCACAATGAGAGAATGAAGGGTCTGCTGCACAGCACAATAGGGCGGCGGACAAGGGCGTAGGTCGACACGGATGGTCATTCGGTCATGGAACTTAACTCTAGGAACATGGAATGTCACCTCACTGACAGGGAAGGAGCCTGAGCTGGTGCGGGAGGTTGAGAACTACCGACTAGATATAGTTGGACTCACCTCACGCACAGTATGTGCTCTGGAACCAAACTCCGGGAGAGGGGCTGGAGAAACTCCTACTCTGGAGTTACTCAGGGTGAGAGGTGCCGTGGGGAAGTCCCAGTCTGAGCGCCAAAAATTTTAAGTTCTCCCTGGTGAACGAGAGGTTTGCTTCCATGCGATGTTGCAGGGTGGACTCTGAATGTGGATTGTGCTTATGCACTGAACCACAGTTCAGAGTACCAAGCCTTCTTGGAGGCCTTGGGGGGATCTAGATGGGGCCACACCTGGGGACTCCACCGGGGGACAATGTTCACATTGGCAACGGTGGGGAGACCTGGAGGGAAGTGATTGGGAGGAACGGTCCACCTGATCTGAACTCGAACGATGGGTTGTTGTTAGACTTCTGTGCTAACCATGGACTTTCCATTACAAACACCATGTTTGAGCTTTGGGTAGTAATCGAAAGGACAAGGTCGTGGATACAAGCGGCGGAAATGGCCTCACCCTCAGGGACAGGGTGAGAAGCACGGATATCCGGACGGCACAGTTCCGTCGCATCGAAAGGAGTCAGATGAGGTGGTTCGGGCACTTAATAAGGAGGCCTCCCGGTCGTCTCCCTAGGGAGTTTTTCCGGGCATATCAACTTGGGAGAAGGCCTCAAGGAAGACCCAGGACATGCTGGAGGGATTACATCTCTTAGCTGGCCCGGGGACGCCTCAGGATCCCCCAAGAGGAGTTGGAGGACCTGGCCGGGGACAGAGAAGCGTGGGCTGATCTGCTCTGTATGCTGCCACCACGACCTGTACCCGGATAAGCGGCAGAAAATGGATGGATGGATGGATGTTAATACCCAGCTGTCAATCTATTCCCTCTTTGTCCTTTAATCGCATTCCCCATCTCCTCTTTTTTCCATTATCTTGTGTTTATCCTTTGTGTGAAGGCTCGATACAGCATCAGAATGAAACTGTGTATTTTAGCTGCCTGCTACCATTGTCAAAAAATTTAGCACTATTTTGAGTTGTCAAGGGGGTTCTGACAAAGACCCTTTCTTGTTATAAAACCTTGATGAAAAATGCAGCGTTGAACTGAGCAGACAGCAGTGCAAATGTGATTCTTGATATATGTTGCTTTTGTTTTGAATTGTTTTTTCAAACACTGTTGAACAGGATGAATGATGAGGTTGAAGATTAAATCTGATCTCTTTTTTGAAGCAGGCCACTTATGAATAGATAAAAGAGACTTGTGGAGATGTTGATGGTAGGGGCAATTGGCAAGAGTTGTGACTGAGACTTATTGAGTGTTTTGCTGTGCCATTTCAAAAGAACCTGGCACGTTGTATTGTAGCTTTTCTTTATAATTGGTTGCAGTAGCGTGAAAATGATATATAACTTATTAAGAATATTATACTAATCAGATGACTAAGCAGGTGCAAGTCTCTGGGGGTGGGAGTCACTGGAAGATGGAAAGAGGTTTTGTCACCTGGGTCACTTTACTTGGGTCACAGTGTTTTTTCAGGTGTCCTGACTTATTCTGACAAATTATTTTTGTGCTGTACATCCCTGTATACCTAACAAGTGCGAAGACAGGGATGGGGCAGAGGGTCCATGATCCCCATCTAAAAGCTGATTGGTCCAAGTGTGCCACTCTGCCTACCAATCATCACTGAATGTCCCGTTTTCTCCCCAGGGGAATATGTTCACCCCACTCTTGGGAAAACCTTGCTGTGCTTATGAATTAATGACTTTCCTCTCTATTGCTTTGTCGCTTTGTTACATAAAGCTATTCCCTCTTCACTGCATGTTTGAAAGGTAACCACAGATGGTTTACAATTGAAATTTGTTAAACTTTGATTATATGGCAGAGTTGGGCAGTTGCAAGGTTGAGAGGCACCACTGAAGCTGATAGAATGAAAGAGTGAGCCAGTGCAGCACAAGTTTTATCCCTGATCATATATAGACAGCCTTACAACACACCTCTTTCCACAATCCACTTCATCTGAGCTGACCCATCAGACAGTTTCCTGACCTTCAAACTGTCTCATTATGTAACATCTCCAGATAGTAAGGCAGGCTAGACATGTCACAATCAATCTACTCTCCCCCAAAACTTTAACGAGCTTAAGAGGATGGACAGAGTACTTCACCCACCCTCCACTAGAAAAAAGTTCTGCCAGGGTTCTGGATAAGCACTTGCAACACTGTGTGCGTGTGTGTGTGTGTGTATATACTATATGTATGCACAAACACACAGTGAGACCTTCCCTCCTTAGGACAGTTACATAAGATCATCAGACCAAGACAGGTGATGAGATGGAAGAAAGGCCTGACAGCACAGTGCAAAAACTAAAGGACAGAGAGTGAGTGTGTGTGTGTGTGTGTGTGTGTGTGTCTTCCTGTCTATCTGTGTGGCTCAGTGGGTTGCTGGAGGGTAATTAAATGTATTTTTGTCAGCTAACCAGCACTGGCTCCCTTATCAGACATTGGAAACCACAGAAGTAGAAAGAAACCAGATGGGTCATGGCCAGCAGGAGTGTGCGTGTGTGTGCGTGTGTGTGTGTGTGTGTGTGTGTGTGTGTGTGTGTGTGTGTGTGTGTTTATGTGCAGGTGGGTGAGAGAGAATGAGACAGCTCTAATTCCCAGACACTACCCCTTGGGGGCTGAAGGTGGAATTGAACACGGTCTGGAAGGGACAGCTTTGACAGCTTCCCTAAATATGCCCAGGAATGTTTTCACTCACACTGGATCGAGGAAGATCTAATCTTAGCCTGGATGCACATTACTGGCCCAATAGCCCGCATACATTCTAGGTGATTATCAGATCCAAGAATGCCAAGTCAAAACTTTGTTCTCTTGAGGACAGATTAGGAAAATCAGCCTCCATGGACACACAAACTTCATAGCACAGTGTAGAAGTTTAGTTTGATGTGTAAAATTATGTCTCATTATTAGTTAAAATAAGTGTTTATTTCAAGACAGTTTCTTGAATTTATCACATTAATAACAAGTCACGTTCATATTAGTTTGTTATTGAATAGTACTATGGTCATTAGATACTAAGATAAAACTGACTATGGTAGCTATTAAACTCTAAAGACCTAACACAGCATGTCATTTGGAATCTTGGGTAATACTAGTGTTTCCCATACTAATGGATGGCAACAGCAGCTGCCAGTGCAACAGGCGTCGAGAAAACGTGAAAATAAATGTCAGAAAAAAATTGGTATTCATTACATAAACATATACTGCATCGGCTCATCTCATAACTCACAATAGGGCTGGGTGATAGACACTTCACCAGTAGCAACAGGAAAATTGTGTAATAGGAAGTCCAACAGTTTCACGTTTGCATGAACAAACCCCAAGCTCGATCCATTCCTGGCACATAAACACAGCCTATCATAACCCTTGATAATGGAGCGTGCTAGGAGTGACATGCAAACAGACAATCATTAACAGCTGTATTGTTCTGTTGTAAAAAAGGACACATCAGTATGGCAGTTCTTTTGGTTTCTTTAAGTCCCAGCTATATCAAAACACAATTGTGTGTAAACTATGCAGGAAAACTGTCCACACCACAACTGGGAATACATTAAACTTATTCTATCACCTAAGCCGCCTCCAGAGTTTTATTGCATATAATTTATGATAGGTCAATATACATCAAAGTTGGTTTTACATTCTGTCTTTATTTAATGTCTATCACGGTGAGATCACTCCTTTATCCTTATTTATTATTATTTATTTGTGTAAATTTATTTGTGGGTTTTTTTCATGGTGTAAACTTATTACCTGCATGCCTTGATTAGTAAAGCAGCTAAAGTCATCATACCTTCTCCTGGTATGCAAAAGTCATTCAAAATTGTCAATAACATTTTGGCCTCATTGCTTATCCCTACACACAAGCAAATGTGAAGATATCTGTTGAGGAGTTGAAATATATCAATGTTTCTCTGAAAATAGCCAGCCTACTTCTATTGGAGAAAAAAAAGTCAAGAATAACAGAGGGTCTCTTCTGCTGAAACTAGGTAGATGAAAACATGTCCCAGTCAATGACAAGACAGAAGGCCACGGAAATCTCTGTGATGAGATATTGTCAACCGTCATGATTTGAGGTGAGTCATCAGTCAGTTCATCTGCTGTTGCAACTACCGATTCTTCTTCTGTCCAGTGTGGGGAGAAAAAAAGGAGCCCAGTCGTCAAAGGACAGGCGTAAAAACCCAGAGTCGGAAATTGCCTGCTTTAAAGATGCAAACTATACAGTATGTGCTATTAGGAGGGTACGGAAACAAGTCCCATAAATTGGTGGAAGACATCGACTCATTGCAGGGGAAAGATCCGGAGAGAAAGAATCTTTGGAAATTGTGGAATGTAATGTGAACATGTATGAAGAACTCAAACTTGAAATAGTGAATGCTGATGCAGACAACAGACGAAATATAAAACAACTTGAATGACTTAAAACAGCACTGGAAGAGACCTCAGTAAGTGCTGGAGGTTGCAAGAAAAATCTGCAGGCTGGCACCAGCATTGGTACAGGTAGGAGCTGAAAGAAGGATCTGAATAAAATACAGCTTCAGGGTCATTTCAGTGAAATGTAAGAAATGTCCATTCAAGTACAGATACAACACCCACGTCTTCCTGGAGGTTCTATAGAAGTCTATCGAGTGGTTGAAGAGTTGGACCCCGACTGTACTAATCTGCTGAATTCAACCTGCTAATGTGATTTCTTTCAAATGTTCTCCTATCCCAGATACAGAGGCAACTAAAAAGGGCGAAGGTCTTTCATGGCTCAGTGGCACAGGCTTTGCACACTCTACCAGATGTAAAGATCAAACTCTACCTTGTCTGTTGATATAGTATACTACTACAGTTTGGTTGGGAGTCCTCACCAATGTATGCTGTTCATTCTTTTTCCAACAGCTTGTGCAGAAAAATCAAAGTGCTTTGTAACCACACAATTGCTTCATAAGAATTATCTGTTTCACACAACACTTTCTGCCAGAAGGCTTCTCTTCCTATCCAGTGTTGCTCTAGTTGCTCTATTTCTTTCCTTCTTGCAACATAGAGGAATGAATATTGCTAACACCTTTGGGGAACAGATAAGCGATTTACCAGAATCTGCTTTATAGCTGCGCTTATCCTCATAATGCAAAGCTGAAGTTACCTTGGCCCTGTGAGGCTACCATCCACAGAACTCCAACATTTCAACAATCACATTTTATACAGGTCAGGGTTTGCCTTTAAGTGACTGACAGTCTGGTATGAAATTAAAAATACAGTCAATAAAGAAATGAAGTGCTTTTTCCACCACGATTGAACAAATTTCAAATGACAAATAATAAGTTTGAATAAAATAAGCACCTGCCACCCCATCCCTTAATGACAACATTATTTTGTTACCTTATTTATTTTTCATAATTTTCATTACTATATCGTTGACATCACATTCTACATTCTGCAGCTGAATGTTTACTTTCTAGCATCTGCGTTGATGTATGATAAAATAAAATTGAATTTGTAGCCTACCACACTCATTTCTTGAATCTCAACGTCTTAAAACGTGCTACAGTGATAACATTGGACACACATAATTAAACGTTGCTCCACTTGCCTGTGGTCTCTCCGCTAACTCCGCAGCCTCATTTGAGTCCACAGATTTCTTGTCGCTTTGGACAGACATTCTGTTGCACTTGTAGACTGCTGATTGTGAACGCATAATTACTTTTTTTTTTTTGCTTTATTGCTTGAATATATGTGTGAATATATGTCTTTTTCACACAATCGAACATATATTACAATAAAAAGTGACAGCTATTTCACCTATTAACGTTCTTTTGTCCGGTATGCGAGTTGTTACTAGGCAGTGTTGCAACCACAGATGGACCCACTGTGGGGTTCTGGCAGTGATTCATAATATGGGACCTGACCCCAATCCTATCTTTCCTTCTTTTTCTCCCAGTCTTTCTCCCCCCTGTTCCTCCACTGCTAACTCTTTTTCATGCCTTCCAAACACCCAGGAGACAGATGGAGCAACACTCAGCTTCACACCATTTAGCTTTTCAAGGCTGCTACAACAGAGGAGCGTGTGAAGAGGTGGTGTGGGAAGGGAGTTCTGTTCATATGTGTCTGTGTGCATGCATGTACATATCATAAGTATATGTGCGAGTGTGTGTGTGTGTGCGTCAGGCTGAAGAATGTGGAAAGTAAATGAAGGACTTAGTGCTCTACACGACTGACTGGTCAAATCTATGATGCTACCTTGAGCTTCCCTGGCTCTAGTCAGGCCCTCTTACGTCTCCAGTAATTGAGACTGAGTGCCGCTCCGTACCGGGCCAAAGACCTGCACAAAATTGCCTGTGTACGAGATTGTGCACTATATAGGAAAAACTATTTATTTGGAAGGCAAGATAGTTCAACTTTTCTTTAATCTTCTAATCTCATTTCATTTGTCCTTTTCTTTGGATGTACTCCTTAAATTAGTTCAATCTCAATTCATTTAAAATTCTCTGAAATGATGCAAATAGTTATAGCATTTAAAAGCACACAGGTTGACTAAAAAGTAGATCAAATGTTTTACACATAATGGGAGACAACTGTATGCCAAATTGTGATAATTTATTGAAGAATTATTCATATACGCTGACTCTTGGCCATGGAATAATGAGATGAAGGTCTGCCAAGGTAGAGCCTTAGAGAATACGACATGTTTTTAATTTGATCTGAAGAGGGTAACACAAGTTACACAAGCCAGAAAATTAGCTATGGTTCAGGGGTAATGATTAAGTTAAAGGAAAATCCCATTATTACAACAAAGGTCCAGCGCCAATTTCCCAGTCAGTTCATTGTTGTGACCCTGACTGACAGTAAAGGCAAAAGTTTTAGATTGAAACAATAAAAAGAAGAAGATGATCCGAGAGACCCACAGCAGCTGGCAGAGAAATTACCTTGGATTGTTGCTTGGAGGTTGAAAAGGGCAGGCAAAGCAGATTGGGAGCTACTCCTGGACAGACCCAGGACCCAACAGACGGATTACTGGACATTTACAGTGTCGCCGCGAAGTCTGGATTCCCCGGGAAAAGCTCAAAGAGATTTACATGCTGTTCCTATTGTTTGCATGATGAAGACAGTGGACGGATGACTGCATGTATGATGGATGGAAGGATGATTTCATAACTGGTACTTCATGGAACTCTGAGTGAGTGAGAGCAAGAGAGAGCGAGTCAGTGGTTCATGCTTGACTGGAGCCTACAGCAGTGTACTACAGCTCCTTATCAGCTTTGTCCACTATTTGCTATGTAGCTCCTGGGAATTAAAGTTGGAAACAGCCTGAAGGATTTGAACATACGCACACACACAAGCTACACAATTCTGAACACACTACGTAAGGCAACTACAGTGAAGTGAATAGCAGACGACCAATGGAACAATTTCATTGTTTTGCACAACTGACATCCATTCGAAGCTTTGGAGGCACCACTTGAGTGGTCAGAGGTCAAATTTTAAGTCAAGATTGACAAGACAATGATATTGGCATTTGGTGCACACAGACACCTGTAATGCAATTACAGCCCAAGGACATTTTTAGACCTATAGATTATTTGCTCTGCTCCAGTCAGAGACTAGACTGTAACAATGTTGCATGCTAAAGTAAAATGATGTATGCAGAATGATACATATGGCATTTCTGGAAGACAGCTTGTGAACCTAATGTTATGTAAAGATGACATGCTGTCTTCAGACAGCTGGGTAGGAGAAAAGAGCACATACCAAGCAATAACAGGCTCTCCTTCAACAACCCAAAGACCGGTTTGGGTAAGTGCAATACATGTTGGTTCAGAGGTAGTTCTGGATGACAACAACAACAAACAGCTCTATAGTTTCTCTTCCACTTCTTCCAAACAATCCCATGAGCGACTGATGTGTCCAGAGCTATCTCACCACAAAACCTATAACGGGGGAAATGAACCCTCGTTCCACTGAACCAGACTAAACGTCCAAAGTCAACTTGAAGCTTGCAGTTATAAAACCAATTACTTTCCCCTTTCAACATGTCTAAAATGCACATGTGAACCAAGACACACATGCAAACTTGGTCAGCTCAATTTTTATTGAACAAGAATCCAATTACTTAACCCTGCTTCAGGTTCTTTGCCCTCTTTGCTCCTCTACTTTGACAAGGCTGCGTTAATATCTGCCGACACCCTCATGTCGACGTACAAACACGCACACACGAGCACACACACACACACACCTCACCCTATAAGGGTCTGATTAAATGAAAACTGTGATGTCCATTTCTCAAACCAAGGGCCAATGAATACCAATGAGAGACAGATATCACAATCCTCACGGTGTGTATGACAGTGAAAGTGAGAGTGAGAGATCTTCCACTTCCACATTCCACCATGCGAGTATGTAGCTGTATGGATTTTTTTCTTTCATCTTTTATATCTTCCCTGTTCATACGTCTCCATGGCATCTTGATCTTTATTGTCCCCAGTCCATAGATCACTTATTAAACCAAGTAATGAGGAGGTCATGCATAATTTCATTTGCTATAGCAGTGTCTGGGGACATTTTCTTATTTCACTGAAATCTATGATAGTTTCCTTTTGAAAGGCCATAATTCTTCTTTGGTAGCAGGTATTGGGGTCACAAATGCTAAATGGGCCATTTATAGATTCTTGGTGAATGGAGAATATTGTGTAAAGTCAATTCAGGCCTCTTACTGAGGCTATTTGACTCCACATGGCTTAATTTGCTCCCACTGATATTATATGTGATGAAGGATCAATTTTTGAACTCTTTCTTGGAGCACTGCTCCTACACACACTAACACACCAACCGAAGGCATAAGTAACGGATGTTAGTTAAAAGAGTAACTACAGCTAAGCAAATCGAACATCAATGTTATCGTCCAATAGATATCCCGAACAACAGTAGCAGGATTTACGATAATTACTGTTAAATACAATTACGCCCGAAGCATTTGGCCATCAGCCAATACATGATTTTGTACACAGTGGTCCTACATTGCGTTTCACTTCAATGGTCACAATTCAACTGCATTACCATTTACACAAGACATCTGCAGGCATCATTATAATGAATAAATGAAGCTTCTGCATTAACTACCACCAACTGTATTGTTTACATTGGCAAAAAGGCACACGCAAACCATCATGTTCCTTTGTTTTGCTTTGCTTTTTCTTTTGCTGATGCTTTTGTCGTGCGTGATAACCCCATACAGCTTGCAGACAGACCACCCAGTGGGCTTTTGTGTGAGGAAATATATCACAGTAAACAAATAACATTGACGGCAGATGTGAAGAATTAATGCCCTTGAAGGCAGTTCATGTATGACAATCAGAGACTTCAAAAGATGAGGAGTACTCTAAATATTGTCTGTATGCTGCAGCACATGTTCTCGTCGTCTTTCCCAGCTTGAGACATGTGCTGCCATTGGTCAGCTGTCCTTCAGGGACGCTCTGCAAGCTTATCCGCTTGTAACAAATGAACCAGAGAAATTGAAGCAGGACGATTTCTCCCTTTTCTCTCTGCTTTCCCTCAGCAGTATCACTCCAGAGAATTGAAGCGTTAAGAACGAAGCACAAATCTTCACTTCCCTTGCCTTGAATCTTCAGGTTTTTTTCTGCCGTTACACTATCACGCATAACCAAACTTTTATGTCTTTGTTCTTCTGCAAAACGTGATGATCTGACATATTTGATGCACTCTACATAACACTGGTGATATGTTACATTTCATGTTCACTGTATATAGGAATAGTTTGTAGCACGAGCTTTTGTGTAATCTTTCTTGTGAGTGTCTTCTCTCAAGTTTCAATTGACCTGCATTTTAAAGTGGTGAATTGGAAAATGTGTAAAACATTCAATTAAACAATTTTACGTGTGCTAGAGGGAGATGTTGTGAGTCGATAAAGAAGTACAGCAACTCACAAAACTGTTATGAAAACAGATTTGGCAAATTAACAGTAAGAACATGTTATCTGGTGTTTTATTTGTTGGTTGGGAGTGACAGATGTTTTTAGAATCATGCTGTGTTTTGTGTGAAATTAAGATACGACTGGCATTAACTAGAATTTAATGAGAGAAAAGGACGTTACACATTTATCAAGACCTACAGGAGAATCTGTGCGAGAAGCTGTGACGAGTCTTCCATTCTAAATGGAAAGTGTTTAAGAAAAGGAAGTTATAGCAGCAAACATTAAAAGCCAAAAATGAAATAAAAATTTTTGATCCGATGAAGGAAATTGGGCAGCACAGTGGCCTGGTGCCTAGCACTGTTGCCTCACAGCTAGAAGGTCGTGGGTTTGAATCCCAAAGTCACGCCTTTCTGTGTGGAGTTTGCATGTTCTCCCCGTGTCTGTGTGGTTTTCCTCTGGGTGATCCGGTTTACCCCAACCACAAAAAGATGTATGTTAGGTTAATCACTCCTGCCATTGTCCCTGACCAAGGCACTAGCTGGAAGGTGGTCCCAGGGTGCTGTTGTCTGTGTGTTCGCATGTGAAGTGTGTGCTTGCCTTGCCTTGATCCCACAAGGCAAGCGGAACAGAGGAAGACCCAAAAACACCTGGAGAGGAGCACAGAGCTAGAAGTTACAGAGAAGGGACTGACGTGGAAACAGCTAGAGAGGATGGCTCAAGACAGACGAGGGTGGAAACGATTCACCAATGGCCTATGTTCCGAAAGGAATTTAAAGGCTTAAGAAGAATAAATCAGCTTTAAAAATTCAAATTTTCCGCGCGAAACTGCCGATGGAAACGCAGGTAGCCTTTTTTCAGATAGTTACTTGTTTGCAGTTATTGCTGGTAGAAACAACTGTATTTGAATGACATTTAACAAATAAATGTTCCTGCTATTTTGCTATAAATTTTGGTAATGTTAAAAAAAAATTTAAAACCAGCAGACAATTTGGTGGTGTTTGCTTGAAATTAGACTCAACTGGATGTAAGCTACAAACACTATGAATAACACACAGTATCAAATAAATTGAAAACTTGTTCCGCTCTCCAAGAGTTTGCAACACTGCTTCTGATGTGGGTTACTTTTATTCAAAGAATGACAACATATGAAAAAAAGATTGTCATGTTTACAAGATAACGACTTTCTGGAGGAACTGTTTTATCGTCCCGTAAAACTGCATTGATGACCATGTTAGTGCTAAATTAATAAGTAAGTAAAATTTGCTTTCACTGGCTTCAGGTTCAGGAATCACTTAACATGTAATATCTACCGTAGCTAACTCTACTCTGGTTCTGCATACTCCACAGTGTACAGGCGTTCCCTGGAGATTGAAGAAAGTCATTCTGGGTAATAGGAAATCACTGAGTGAAGGAGAAGAAGTCGAGGCGTGCTGAGCCAAGGTGGATACAGCCAAATGATAGATTACAATACTTTATCACAGAATAGCTCCAGAGATGCAATGAACATCACAGACTGATGAAGAATGGCTATGAGGATCTTATGCCTTTAATGAAAGATGCAGGCTGCAGCAACCACTTTTTACCTTCATCACCTCCCTGCTGCTCGAGGAGGTCGGGGGTTTCAGGGTGTGTTTTGCAGCCCCTCTGTGTGAAACAGCCAAAGTGCTTAAGTGAGCACCATTTCCATATTTCTTATTCTGATAATGGACTGCCTTGCCATCACCAAATTACCCCAACACCACACTGCCAGCCAAGTGAGTGGATTAGTTAATGTTTGAAAATGGAGGTATTTCCCAGCCCCTCTGCACATAAAGTGTGTGTGGATGACTGTGTGTCTGTGAGCGTGTACAAGGGGAGCTTGTGTGTTGGAGATAGAGCTTAATGACTTTTTCACCTCTCACACATGCCGTGAAGACACATTTCAGTTTACATTTGCAGTATTGAATTCATAATTGCTTGTTGGCCATATAACTTCCTGTATAATGAAATGCTTTCATAATAATCAATAAAGGAAATAGAGCGGGTCCATTTAAATGTTGTGGCAATAGGAGAAACCCATCATGCAGAACCTTCCACGCAGCAGTCTGTTGCTACATCAGTTAGTAGAGCATGTGGAGGTGAAGGAGAAGTGGATTGCATTTCAAAAATCTCCACTTGGGGACCACTATCTTAACTTCCAGAGTGATGACGTGTGGAAGGCAAGGAAGGATGGATGTCTGACTGCGATATTGGAACCAGTCCTGGCCCTTGGGTGCCCCTTGCCCAATCTCTCTAGCCAGCTCACAGAGGATTGTGCTTACTCTCATTTAGTCAGGCCTATTTGTCTTCCTTCTAAAGCCCAACCGGCTCCAAAGATGTAATTCCATAAAAGCATGCAATCAATATCGTACACACGGTACTGTCATCTATCATTTTTGAGAAAAAACACATAATAGGGGAAAAGCACATTGGAAGAAGTGTGTGTGCGTGAGTGTGAGTGTGTGTGTGTGTGTGTGTGTGTAAGTTCAGTCAAAAATATGGAAAAGAAACCAAAGTGGGGTTAGGCCATAAATGTTGGCTGAAACGTGAGCGCTGTTACATAGACACTCATCCTCCTGGGTATCTTTCTTCCACATGCAGTGCACATGACAAATATCTCCACTGGATGGCACTGTTATGAGTTTGTTTTGTTTTTTCTAAAGAGGCAGCAACAATCAATTTGTGTGTGGTATTCTGTGTCAAAAATGAGGAAATATTAATTTCTTTGCTCCTGGAAACCTTAACATTTCCAGGAAGATATAAATACAATATCCACACAGACACACACACCCACTCGCACACAGTCTCTCTTTGCATCTTTGAAACACACGCTGTCTCTCATGGGACTCAACCAAGGGGGACAGAAGGTTGACCTCAAGGCCCTTTGCAATTCGATTCTTTCATCTGTCCTTTTTTCAATTTCA
>OMNV01000022.1:57740-97913 GCA_900303265.1 Brotula barbata | reverse complement strand
AAATAATATAAAAATAAAATTAATAATAATAAAAACAAACTAAAAAAACAAACATACACCTTTCTGTGTGGAGTTCGCATGTTCTCCCTGTGTCTGCGCAGGTTTCCTCTGGGTTTTCAGTTTGTCTGTTCAAAGTTTCTGTATTCAAAACTCTAGAGTGACATGAGGTCATCAAAGAATGCATGTGGGAGTCCTTTGGTATGCAAAGTGCCTGTATGTTTTGTCAAACTTTACACAGTGCTGTTTCGTTAATGGCATGTGGGTGTTGCAAAACTTATCTGCTTTTCCTCACAGTCCAGTTCTATGACGAGGAGGAGATGAATTTGTTTCCTACCACAAGATGGCAGCACGCACACAGTGAATGAACAGAGAGAAAAACAGGAGCAGAAAGGACTGTCAAATTATTTGGAAATCCAATACTAAACCATGAAATAAATACTGCAGTCAAAACAATTATACTATACATAAACCTTTAGTCAATAGAAATTTCAATTTAAAAAATATACATTCATTTCTCATGAAAGACACTGCATCAATTTAAGTGCACTACGCTGACACATGAATTAAGAAAACACATTCATAGTGTAACAGAAAATTGTCTTTGGCAGGTGCTGGCACTGAGAAAATTCAAGCGCCCATGAAACATTAAAACTATTTAAAGCAAACATCTATGACACAAAAAACATAAGATATTATGACAGCGTAATTTACGTTTATATTTCAAATCAGCAGGTCAACTAAATTAATTAACAAAGAAGTAAAATCACGAACATAACTTTCTTAAATACGTCAACATATTTGCATGTAACTGGCGCAAAAACTGATGATGCGTCAATAGTTCACTTTAACTTGTAACTTGTAGTACTGTTAGTAACATGTAGTCACTGGTCTCACTTTTTTAATCGTGATAAACCAGGATAGTGTGATAACTGTTGCCATTTTGCACAATGGAAACCTGTGCAGCACAGGACGACACCCAGAAAAAAAATGCTCATATTCAGTAGAACACAGAGTACAATATACTGTACACTGGACTGTAACTGGCCAAAACATCATATCACAATATTGACGATTTTGAAGGTATTTCTCTTTCCCCAGTGCAAATACAAGAAACGCAATAAGCAAGGTACTTTCATTCAATATTCATACTAAAAAATATTGATGAATATTGATAACCAATTCAAATTCAATGATGTAATGGAAATAATACTGTGGGACACCAACATTGCAAAAGTACCTTCAAGTGAATCAATACTGACATAAAATACAGCATATTGCTCAGCCAAACTCTACTTCACCCTACCAAACCATTTTACAACTCAGTGAGTCAGTTGACCTTAAAGAAGAAGTAAACTATTTTCATTCAGCTAATTTTAGGAGAGAGTTGTTGCTGGGTGATGACTATTACAGCTGTGACTATGGTGTGACAATTAATCAAAATGATCAGAGTGAGGAAGATCTTAATTCAGAGACTAATTCCTCAATAAATTCAAATCTCTGATGCAAATTGGAATGGTTAATATTGTTTAAGTTATGGAATTTGGTTGCTCATTACTGCATCAGTCAGGATGCTTACATGCACACTCCAGCTCCTTGTACACCTCATATTCCGGTCAAATCTCAATTCTTGTTATCTGGCTAATCTGTGCACTGCAATTGGGTCTCAATAAGCGGGCTTTTATCCCTCGTTCACTCGGCACAATTGGGTGCAAATATCTGCTTGCCGACAAAATCTATGTCCCCCGATCAGAGGCACACTGGGAAGCGAGCCCGTGAGCGTAAATCTGCAGTCAACATCTGAACAACACAATGCAGGACGGCTTGCCCAGATATCACCAACAAATGGCAGATCTTGTTTACATTAGATCTGTCACCAACTATGAGAGCAAAGACAAACGAATGCTGGATGCTGAACAAAGCGCCGTGTCAAGTTTTGGGTGGGGATAAAAACAAAAAATGCTGTGGTCTACTTTGTGTTAATTCTTATATGTTTGATGATATGATATCATTTTGAGACAAAATACTCTCTTCTTGTCAGAGATCTTACAGTGGGTGTCGGTCCCCATGTTGCCAATCAGTCATGTTGAATGAAAAACTCATAACTGACATTGAAATGCATGTCAACTCGGTCATGTTCTGTGGATTGCAGAGTGATCCCACAACTTGAAAACTGGTGGAGTGATCAAGGATTACACAGCTCAACCTTTTTCTTGTTGCTCCATGAATTATATCTATCCATGTAGAAATTACACACATATGTGGCCTGGCAGATAGATAACCTGCGTTCTCATTACCGGGATTATCGTAGACAGAAAGTATCTTGTTAATTGCAGGTATCAATGAGGTTTACGCTCAGATTTTGCCAACTGTGATTAATGCAATACTGTATGGAGGACCTAAATGATGGAATTAACAAAATTAAATTGTTTGCTCAATATAAACAATAGTTAATATATGACTTTACATTTAATTGGTTTGCGAATTTAGAAACGTACGATGTAGGAGCACAACAAAGTCAATTAGTACACGTTTTGACTGGACTATAACATGAATGCATGTAAAGTATGGGTGGGGATCAGCTCTGATCAGCCTTCCTCTTTGCTGAACTTGACCTGATAATCTTTAATTTTCCTCTAGCAGCTGATAATTAACAGCGGTAGGGGGCAATAACAACAGTTTTGCCAACAACTCCCATAGCTGTTTGCAAAGTGAGGTGATATCAGATTGACACCTGAAGGGAAAAACGATGGAAGCATGCAGAAGCTAATGCATCAGTTGGTTTTGACACGCTTGTTCGACGACATTGTATTTCTTGCATATGTCTTGTTATGTTTTATCAATTTACTGGTATATGAATGTCAGGTCAGACACCTTTAAGAAAAATCCTAAAAAATGGGTTAAATTTAGATTACCACTTTAAATATTAATGTTATGTAGAACCTACTATATTAAAATAATAAGCTTGATGACAATTTTAACTGAGAATGCATCGTGCATGAAGGTCAACCTGTACTTCACTAATTACATATTTATTATGACAGAAAAATGCTACAGCTAATTTCGGACAGGATCCCACACACAGAACCCCCTAGAGGAGCATTACTTCCTTTCTAACAACATAGCAACAATCAATGATACTCTGTGTGGATTCCCAGTCCTACTCTATCTCTCACACGGTGCTGATGTCATCTCCCCCATTGCAAAATTCTTCTGGCAGAGTGAATCGGACATGCCGGCTCCTCTCCCAGCCTCGGCGGATCTGTCTGAGTTGTTGGGCCATACAGGGCAGCGTGAGAGCCAGACGACCGAACAGGACCATGCACGGAAGAACCAGGACCAGAACGAAAGTTGGAGGCAGGTAGAAACAGTACTGGGCTGAATCAAAGGCACGGTTCCAGCCGTAGAGGAGCGTGTGGAGGGTGGCCATACCCAGGGCACAGTAACCTAGTGTAGACTGCATGGGGAGAGTGAAAGTGACGAAGATGCTTTTGGAGCCATTAAGCATTCCTTCAAATGTCAAAAATGAGGCAAAGGTTAAATGATCCCTAGAAATAGATTTCACTTTTCAAAATGAGACACAGATCAAGCTTATTCTCCAGGTTCTCTGGATGAAATGATGATGAAGAGCCCTCAAACAAACACACACACACACACACACACCACACTCTAGCTGTAGACAGCAAGCATAAATTTACCAGGCAGTAATTTGGCTTTCAGAACGCTGCCTGTCGGCACATAACAAATCTGACTTCCACCAGATTAGGTAAAGCAAAAGATGAAAGTGGAGTGAGGAGGGGAGGAAACAAGGAGACAATAGAACATAAGACAGGAGAAGACAGAGAGGAGAAAGCACAGCAAAACGATTGGGACAGGACTTGAAGCAAGCAGAGTAAAAGGAGAGGTGAGGAAACAAAGCTATGAAACAAAGTGAGGGAGAGGAGAGGAAGACAAGGAAACTTGAGGTCCATTAAGGTATTGTAGTTAAGACAATGATTTCTGTAATTTCGTTATTGTTTTTATCTGCAAAATTATAACTTTTTCCCTTTTTGATAATATTCAAACCCTTTTTAGTACAGTTTCCTAAGACAGGCGTTTAACAATTTAATTGCTTTTATTTGATAATTCTTTCACCGACACCCCCATATTAGCAGTCCCCTGGTTGCTTCTGAGCCACAAAGGTGGACAAAATACATTGAAAACCCCTGTTGTGTACAACCAAACTTGACTTGGCTGGTAATTATTTACCTACTTCCTTTTAATGTGTCAGTATATACGCCTGCCTTTGCCTGTTTACCTGGATAAAGCTGAACTCTCGCCAGTTGACTGTGTTGGCTACTGAGGGCAGCGAGGCGATGGCCAGCAGAGACAGCAGCCCGATGGCCATGATGCCCACAGAGAGGTACAGCTCCATCCTCCACACCTGCTCATCAATCCACACGTCCTCTGAACCTTCTTTCGCCTGTGGACCAAAGAGATCCATTCAGATACTACAGAATTTTAGAGGAGCAGCACTTTGACCGCGTCACTTCTCAATGAGGATTAATTTCCCTTCGGGAATCAATAAAAGTATCATTCTTCTTCTTCTCTTCTTCGTTACAAGCATTAACAAGTGCAGGCCTGAAAAACTGCCTACTGGAACTTCTGAATGGAAAAGATCAGAATCAGGGGCACAGTGTGAGCCTCCCACAAACAACTGAGCTGAATGGCAACACTGTGTTGTGTCTTTGTTTCTTTTCTCACAATTGCAAAAGCACTTTGATCTACATTCAGTGTATGAAAATCCCGAAATAAATAACATGTAATATTATTATTACAGCCCATCCGATCAGAGATGTGTGATTTTGTTTCCTTATATAAGGGGATATACTGTAAATGTGTACAACCAGTTTCACTATCAGTTCACCCTGCAGAGTGCAGACTAAATGATGGGTAGAAAAAGAGCTGGGTAGACAAGTGTATCTCTTCTTAATTTTCACTCTTCATAAGTAGACGATCTCTGTGTTTGCAGGAGAGGTGAGCCGGTGGAGTGGGAGAGTTACAAATATTGTCTACTGGTGGAAAAGGGATTTCCACCTCCTTTCATTTCCCTAGCAGGTGTTTCGGCTGAAGCATTTAGACAGACATTTCTACTCACTGTACGGCGTAGTGTGCACTGGAGTAAAAAGACCTTCAAGGAAAACTCCTATCAAATGATACACAGCTAAAGACAAGGAACGCAAAAGCAGTCCGAAATTGGGAAGTAGAAGGTGGAAATCCAAAAAATATAAACAAAGGGCTGGAGAAAGCAAAACAATAGTACCCTGAGTGGTCTCCAGACTAGAAAAGTGCTATATAAATGCAGTCCATTTGATTGCAGATGGACAGGCACATTATTATTGGCATCTTTAATCCTATTGCGAATTTGTATTAATATTAATAAATTGATGACTTACTTATAAATCAAAATGTTAATAATATACACATATAATTATATTACATTACATGTAAATATGCGTTTAAAAAATATATCATAACAATGAATAATTATATCAATAATTCATATTGGTAATTGATACAAATATATATAAGTCATAAAAAATGATAAATTCAATAGAATCACACCTTTTTAAAAGCATCAATTAGTTTGAAGCGAGCTGACTTTCTCATGGGAAGACACAGGCTGTAGATGGCGTGCAAAACTGCACACAGGTAGCTGCACAGACCAAACTGCTTCCTCCTGGTTAGCCATCGGTCCAGCCAATCAGGGAAGCTATTGTACTTTGTCCCCCACCAGAGCTGGAGGAAAGCAGCACACAGTCCAGGCACGTATACCAGCCCTAACATCACCACGGCCACTGATGGCAGAGTGACATTGACGGTCTCGATGGGCATTTTGTAGAAGACACTCTTCCCCGACGTGATGTAAGGATGTAGGACATCACGGGTGAAGTTGTACAGGTAGAAAAAGATGAACAGGGACAACAAGCAGAGGATAGGGACACGCCAGGAGGGAAAAAGATATAGGGGGAGGTTCTCAACCTCCAAGGAAGAAGAGAGGGAACCCATGTCAATGGGGACGAAGCCCATGCTGTAACAGATCTGCATGACGGAGCTCTTCGCCTTGCTGCTGTTACTGCACAGAAAAACCTGGAGAAAACAAAGGAACATCATAACCCCGATCTGTTCAGCAGCCAAAAACTTAAGTGCACGGCCTTGATGTATCCTACCTGTCTGTTGCCATCACGAGCACCCATCTGCAAAGTCCATGCTGAGATGGTGTTGAACCCTTTGACCACAGAACATTCTGGAAAAAGGTTTGCCAGCTGTTCAGCATTTGACGGCCCATCCTTGTTAATCTGCTGGCCGTTGCTGACGTCCACCAGTGTTTTTCCAGCTAATGTCTGTTTCAGTTCCAAAATTGTGGAGTAATGCTCAGGGTAGACGGCGACAAAGAGCAGATCTGCCTGATTAGCTGCCTCCATCTGGGACGTCACCTGGGCAACATCAAGGGCCAAAAAATAAAAATCCGATATAGCAATTAGACGTATTTTTGACTGTTCCCACTCAACTGACTCATCTTTGATCCTCAATTATATGTGCAGACAGACAAACAAAAG
Source organism: Brotula barbata (assembly GCA_900303265.1). Taxonomy (NCBI): domain Eukaryota; kingdom Metazoa; phylum Chordata; class Actinopteri; order Ophidiiformes; family Ophidiidae; genus Brotula; species Brotula barbata. The sequence goes on along the minus strand of OMNV01000022.1, from coordinate 91,317 downwards.
CTGATGTTGTCAGGATGTTTTGTAAAAACATGGAATTATTCTCTGTAGATAGTAAAGTCAAAGTAAATATATAATTATAGGCAAAGAAAGAAATACACCATTTACATAGTGAGTGTGAATAGATCTGAATCACCTCAGCCTCTTCTGGGAACAGAACCGCTGCTCGATTGGGGCTTCGACTCCCCACCACCACTTGGTACCCAGAGGCCACCAGCCTTCTGGCCAGTGAGCGGGAGAAGCTGCCTGTGCCCAAGATACCAACCAGCGGAGAGGCAAAGTCAGACACAGAAGCTTCTAGACGTCTGGAGGCCAACCCCTCCCCTCTGCCTCGAATTAAAGGCCTGGTCATTTCCCCTTCAGGCATAATGCATAGACAAATCTAGGAAAACGACAAGGGGACCGGTGAAAAAGGACCGACATAACAAAGTGTAAAAACATAAAATTATATTGCTGAAATAATCAATCAGGCAGTTGAAAAAGGTTATACTATATTTTGATAATAATGTCACCATTTCAGTTATTTTTGAAGGGTAATGGGACAAACATTTGCTCCTTCCAGGTTGTCAAAAGTGACAACCTTGTTATTCATGTTCATTTTGACAAACGTTATATTACATTTCACAATAATAGCATATTCCTTTTTCAAACACTTATTCAATATAAGTCACAATGGTTAATAAGCTTTGTTGAATCTTTTCAAGAACATATTCACACCTCTGATATGATATGAAGTTGATTGGTTGGATCATTTACAATGATTCAACCAAACACTGGCCACAAACAATGATATCATCACGATTGGTGTAAAGTAACCAAGAAAAAACACTTCACTATGATACTAAAGTCTTTTGTAATGTTGTGTATTTGTACTGCAGTGGAGTATAATAGTTTTGCTTATCCACATATCTTAAACCAAATCTACACTTTTACTCCTTTACTTTTCTGTTAGTTAATACAAGATAATCTCTAAAATAGATACTGTGTCTTTCGGACATGCAGAGCCCACACACAAAGGAGAACGAATACCACTGCTGATCTCTTAATCGTGGTTTGGTTTTGTAAACTATGCATATCTTAGCTGAGGGTGTACATTGGGCATGTTAATACCACATTGTGACCAACTGAGCAGCGATGCCTTATTAGGCTTGTCTGAATCATGAATATTACTAATAATCTGAAAGCAGAATCCCTATCTTTAATGTTTTCTTTAATTAATTGAAGGTTGATTGCTTCATAATCTTACGATAATAAAACAGTTAAAGATTAATTAAAGAGATTACTAAGATTGGTAAACTTTCTCCTCATCTAGACACACATATTTTGTCTTAAAGAAGTGTACTGTGTTCCTGGAATAACAATTTTATGGGTGGCTCATCCGTTAAAAGTTCATGCTGTGGAGGGTCGATTCCACCCTTTGCCGCATGCCCTCCCCTCTCTCTGTCCTTCCTTCCAAAATATAAATCGGCAGCTAAATGAGCTCAAATATGTTGTGGCATGTTTTGAATGAGATATCTCTACTTCCCCAAATGCAACTTTAATGAACATTCTACACTATTGTGTTTTCCGTGTCCTGAGTTATCAAACATGTGCCCAGAGATACATGCAACCTCTTTTTCTAACCTTTTCCAGTGAGTACTTAACATATGAAAATCAAAGTTATTACAAAAGACCCACCAAAAAGATAGCAGTTACAGATCTGTCTGTTTTAGAACACAAAACATTTTTCTCATCTGTCTCAGCTGACCTGTCCCATATCACTGCCAGCTCCTCTGCACTGCCAAAGCAAATGGGTTGAGATCCAATAATAGCATAAATGGATATTAGGCACCATAAATAGATACAAAACATCTCCCTGCACAGCCTTTTCACAAATCTGACACTATCACGCAGCACTGGTTTTAACAGTCGAACATTTGCTTAATAAGATCATTATTGGCTTCTGTGCAATCCGGCAATCATCCAACACACCAAGCAAGAAAAACCTAAAAACATGCCAGCGTTAAAAATGTTTGGCCGTCAGCAGCCTGCGTGAAAACTTTATCAATGTACATTTTATTAAAGTGCGGCCAGTTCAGTCGTCCAGTTACTTTTGCCGAAATAACCCAAAACCTCGACCATTCACTGAAAACCCGAAGTAATGTTGTACCACGATTTAACGTTTGACGAGACGCAATTAACGACAAAGTAGCGTGCATTTACACGGAGGTCCTTTTTACCATGAGAACAAACCGAAAGTTTGTCCTTGGTTCAACTCGTGGGATCTTTATCTCCGAATAAAACAACGTAACTACAGAAACCTTACGCCTTACGCAAATAAACTCGTAGCTCTGAATGAAACCACAGCTTTTGTAACAAATATTAGCGTTTCTCGTTTAAGTTTAAAGCTAAATTCTAATTTATTTACGTCCATATACTGACCTCGCCTCCTGAACACCAGCGCCACGTTCTTCCTGATCACGTGACGCAACGGCAAAAGCCACGCCTTCGCCACACCCCCATGTGTGTCTGGGAGATAAGCAAAAAGGAGCATTCTGCTCAAAAAAGGTGCGAGAGAGAGCAGGGAAAAGAAATGACAGAAGAGAGAGACGCGGAGGAAGAGAGAGAGAAAGAGAGAGCGAGAGAGAGAGAGGTAGAAAGAAAGAGAGGGAGAAAATGAGAGAGGAGCAAAGAGGGATAAATAGAAAGTGGAAGAGACACAGAGAGAGACAGAAATAGAAAATATCCATAAACGATGATGTAACTTTTTTTCCTGTTTGGTCCACATGTTATACAAAAGTGTAACTTTCGCCCAAAAATCTTGGCGAAAATGTCACAATTTTGAAACAGGCGAAAACAGACCTGGCCTCTATGGATGGGCTCAGGTATACCCATGGAATCCGGTATGAATGCTGCCAGCCTTCTGCTGACAAACAGACGGACCAACACAGGCCCAAATATAACCCCCATGGTGGAGGTATTTATCCTAATGTGATCAGTATGCAATCAGTAGCTTCCTCATCTCCGACTCGTATTAGAAAAAATGTCTGACTGCAGCTAGCAGTAGCTGTCAACATGACTTCATCAGTCTGCCTTTGCCACATACAAAAGGTTGAATCCCCGAGGCTCTTAGTGCTGCATCACACGCAAAGAAACGCAGTGACATACAGACACATTTGCACACACAAACAACAGCATGCATGCTTTCTAAACCCCCCGCTGATTCTCTTCCTCACTCTTTCACAGCCATGACCTCATGGTTGTTTACGGTGTTTATGGTTGCAGTCCAAGACGTAGATTTCTGATTTGGTGATTCCTGCTGGTATTTAGGGTCTCTTTTTGTAATCATTCATTCATCTTTCAAGCTCAGTCTGACCGAAAACTATAGAAATTCTCTTCATTCCAGCAATCACACTTCCATGCGTCAATCCATTTTCTAATCTGCTTAATCCTGCTCAGGGTCGCAGTGGCAACAGGGCCAACTGGGCAACACAAACGTCCCTTTACTGAAGAACTTCCTCTACACTTTCCTGGGGGATCCCTAGACTCGATGGGTTAAATTACATTGCTGATATCAAGGAACATATGCACCAAACAAACAGTTGTGATGGAGAGAGTCATTTGTCTGAGCAAACTGCTCATGCAGTGTGATGAGGAGCATAGCGCTGCCACAGGGCATAGAACAGCTCAGCAGCTCCACTGCATCATGTGGACAGAGTGTTGTGCAGGACTCACCACAGCCTGAAGATGCAGTTCACTGATTAATCCTGTGTGAAGGTCATTTCTCATAATACACTCCATATGCATTCATGCACACTTAGTTTTATTTTTGTCCTTCATTTTACGTACAACCCATGCACTGTTGAATACAGCAAGCTGCAGATAAAAGGAAAACACAAATACAACGATGACCTATCAAATAGGCCAACAGGGCACAAGGCTATTTTATTTATAACACATTTCATAACCAGGGTGGCCTTCTCTCTTCTCGTCAGTACACTGGCTGCTGAATTCTGAGTGACTTGTAGAGGTTTTTTTGGGGATCAGTCATTTAAAATGAAGGTGTGAAGCTGTTTTTCTCAGTTTTGGATGGAAACTCTGATTTTGTTGACGTTTGTTAAATGACAGAAATCCAACTTAGTGGTATATTTTCATTGGCTGTGAGTCAAGAAGTTCATAATCATCGAGTCTGGCTGATAAACAATTTTATTTTTAATATCAGCATAGTTATTAAATATAATTATGCGTGATTTGGGCATGCAGACATTAAAAGGGAGCCTCAATCATAATACTGTCACAGATTTTGCATTTATTGATGTCATATACGTTGATATGCAGGCTGGGTTGTGATGCTAATTCATAATTTATGATTTTCAAGAAATTTAGCTCCAAACAACACCACTGATATAGTTCAGTCTGTAAGTTGTAGCATTTTGACCTCTCAATTGACTCTTATAAGGAACATGGGTTAAAGCCTCTAAGAGATATTATAAATGAAGTTAGAAGTTTCATTAAATACTTTTGCATTCTACCCTTAAACTACTGTATTTTTTTCAGATTGCCATCCAATTGTAAATTCCTTGTGCTTACTCAGCAGTTCACACAGCTTGTGCATTGTTGCCCTAAAACGCTCCATAAAACAGTAGAGGTGCACCTGCAGCTTATTTTAAGGAAATATAAAACCCAAAGAAAATTGATTTTACATTTTACTGTCAATATAACACAACTTAAGCAGTTTTATGTGACAATCCAGAAGATACTTTTAGCTTTTGTTATGATTTGTAATATTCTCTGAGCTGTCAAAGAAATAACGACATGGATCCATCGTGTTACATCTGAAGACCTAAAGAATTAGAGAATGTCAAATATCTCTATTTGACTCGTGCATATCACTTTAAGGTGTATGTTCAGGGGGGGTCCTATTGTCTCACATTCTGCCTACAAAATGTTTTGTCCAGGTTGGCTAGGACTGCTTTTGATCGAGCTCACGTGACCTCTTGTGCTATTTCTCACCTTCAGACACATGAAGCTGCGTCAGTGTTCTGGTTCTGGGGAGTTAAACCTGAGCTGAGCACAAGATGAGATTGCTCAGAGGTGCACTGGGTGCCTTCAGCACCGAGGGCGGGGGATGGGGTGGCATGAGGCTTTGGTTGTAAGCCTTATCTTCGGCCTCTCAAGATTTCTCCGCATCACCTTGAGCTCTAAAGCCTCCATTGTGGATGTGAAGCCAATGCTGCAATTCTGGGTGCTTAGCTGCCACTTTTTTCCCTTTTTTTTTTACTTTTGTGGTCCTTCACGATTTCAGGTCCTTGAATTTTTCAGCTTAGGAATCAAATTAATTGCCGCTTTTATTTTCAGAAAGCAAAGGTGCTCAATATTGACCCATTTAAAACATATATTGTATTATTACTTAATAATTAATTAAATAATTATTTGTTCTGCAGAGCTCATTGTGAAAATCACCATAGCATATATTAAATGAAGTTTGTTTTGGGGGAGGTTTTAGTCGGACGACAGCATTAAATCTAGAACACTCTAGAAAACTTCACACTCAATAAAGCATCCTCACACTCGTCAGTACAAAATGTAAAATCTTTTGGTGTTTTGTGCATTCATGACAATTTTTGTGCAAATGTGACCCGTATTACCTGTATCACTATACCTGTATTTGTGAAGCTATAGCTGTTTCAGGCAGCCTCGTACAGAGCCTTTGCTCGTCTTCTGCTCTATTCATGCAGGCTGTGAATGCTCCATGGAGCTAGGCCAGAGGCGGGGCACATTCTCACAGTAAGGGCAGCAACTATCCTCTTTCCTCATTCCATCCATCCATCCATCCATCCATCCATCCATCCATCCATTCATTATCTAAACCACTTATCCATGTTAGGGTCACAGTGGGGCTGGAGCCTTTCCCAGCAGTTATTGGGCAAAAGGCAGGGTACACCCTGGACAGGTCAGGAGTTTTTCGCAGAGCTGGAGACAGAGAACTCATTCACACTCCCACCTGTAGTCCCTTTTAGCCAATCTACCTAAACTGGAAATGATCGGAGGCACCACAATGATGTAAACCTTGGAGAGAATGAGGGAATTAATGAAAGGCTACAGAGCTTAAAAGTTTTGGAAGGATAGAAAAGAGATAAATGACACTCACTATTCCAACTAAGTACAAAAATGCACCAGATGTTGTGTTTCTTCTCTGGAGGCTCATAAAGGTGGATTGGTTGAAGCTCCCCGGCAATTTGAAGCTCTGATGCATTGCAATTCTGGCTAATTCCAATTCTGGCCAGCCTGGAACAAAGGTACTCCATCTCAGAGACATGGACGTATGGTGGAAGAGGAGTCAGCAAGAGCAGGCAACGTGGTGTCACTCAGACAAGAAAAGGGCAAAGAGGGAGATGGGAGGGAGAGGAGAAGTGAACTATCTCCGGGAAAAAAGCTACAGGAAATGGAAACATTGAACATGAGCTTCACCATCTGGCCAGGCTGCAGTGGTTTTGTAGCCACATCAACAGCAAGTCTCATCGGAGAGACGCAAGTGTAAATCAAACCAACCAGCACGCAGTCAAAGACATGTGGGAAAGAGGAGCCAGTAGTGGATCTGAATAAAGTGGAAGGACTGCAGCCAGGTTTCTGGAGATGTCATTGGCTCATCAGTGAAACACTGAAGAATGACGGTGCCCACTTAACTTAATCCTGAAGATGTCATAGTTCACATCACCGGGCCATAGACAGGTGTACAATTAAGGCACAGCAATAGGTTGTCTTGTCTTACAGAACTGGGCACAACGGAGGCACAATTGTCTGTTTGCAGCCTCAGACTTACAAATTAATGGAGAACCAACATTTAAATCCTGCTTCTCTCTGAAACAAAAACACCAAAGCCATCAGAAATCTGTGTCGCAACTCCAATACATGCACCCCTCACCACCTCCTCTGCTGTGTGTAAGTGCGTGTGTGACATGACCAATACATTTGGTGGTGTGACATCACCCCAGTGAACCTGCCCTAAGCTGTGACTTTGAAAGGACCCCTGTGGTTTGACACAAATATTTGGTCACACACTTGCATTGAAATTGTCATTCTGATTATGATTATAGTATATGATAGTCATCATCCATCCATGTGTTTATGTATTGTAAGAGGTATATTAGATATGTATAGGTTATGTCAGCTCAGTGGTGAGGCATAAATCCACATTAAGGGATTATTGGATTCACATCTTAGTGAGTATAGATAAAAATGTGTTTGGGAATGTTGGCCCATAATGTATCGTAGCTATATAAATGTTCTCAATGTTGAAATTTAGCCATTCATCTGCATTTAAGGCTCTGTGTCTCTCTTTAATCCTTGAAGCTCTAGTAAATGACCTGATAATTGAGTTGAAATTTAAGGCAAACATTTCTGGGTTATTGAAAGGGTAAATTTATCAGACTTTTTTTTAAATATTAACCCATTCATAATTGTGTATACAACGTAAAAAAGGGTTGAAAAATCTAATAATTTCTTTGGCTATGGCATATTTGATACAGAGATATGTCTTGTTTGTCTTTGGGCTTTTCATTATAATTCAAAATAAAACTCCAATGTTTATGAAGATGGGTCAATTGGTTGTTACCAATATGTTTGTAATGTAATTGTAAGTGTAATATTTGAATAATTCATATTTCCTCCAACTTTACGCACTGCATTCAGTCCATGCTGTCAAGTCAATCAAACGGGAATATACTACTTCCTATAAGTTTCAAAATAAACCACTTTAGTGTACATGTTGCAAAGTTTTCATTTGGACACGTACAAGAAGACTCTCGCAAAAATAAATACAATTTATTCTCCAAATAAAGGTTTTACTGTTTGTGACATTACAGTATGCATCGAAATCAATGATTATCTCTCTTATCTTCCGGTTTTACACTCGCTTGCTTTGACAGTTGGATGCATCTGGGCGCGCGCACCCGGCCAGCACAGCCAAGACGCGCACCCGCTGCCCAGTAACAGCGGCTGCCCAGGGGCTTGGAGCCACCAAAGGGGAAAAGCGGCACCACGAAATGCGCACATCTTGTTTGATTTGGTTATTTAATCCCCTTCTTTAAGGATTCTGGGTTTTCTGTCATCCGTGAGTCCCCGAAACGCGCGCAGGAAGCGGTTCGTGGTCTTTCTGGTGACGGTTGTCGCCATGGTTTTGCTCGCTCTGGTCGTGGCTGTCCCGTTGCTGTTGCTCCGCACATCGGAAACCTCAGCTCATTATTACGAGATGATGGGAACCTGTCGGATGGTCTGCGATCCATACACCAGCGCCAAACCCGGAGGCTCTACCGACGTGGAGATAATCCAGAACTCGAACGACAACGACCCACAGCCGCCAATGGCGCAAGGGAGCCGCGGGGAGCCCGGACGACCGGGGAAACCGGGACCTAGGGGCCCACCGGGAGAACCAGGACCTCCAGGTCCGAGGGGGCCAACGGGAGAACGCGGCGATGGTGTCAGTAAACTCTCCTACCCTGCGTTGAGCGGAGCTGGGGCTGACCACGGCCAAAGTGACCGTCTGAACTCCTCAGCTGGCAGTTACAGGATCGCATTTTACGTCGGATTGAAGAACCCACATGAAGGATACGAGGTTTTGAAGTTTGACGACGTGATTACAAACTTGGGGAACCACTACGACCCGAGCACTGGGAAGTTCACCTGCTACGTGTCCGGGATGTATTTCTTCACCTACCATGTCCTGATGCGAGGTGGAGACGGGACCAGCATGTGGGCCGACCTGTGCAAAAACGGACAGGTGGGCGATAGGTTGGATATAAACAATAATAATGACATATGTAGACATTCGAATTACTCTAATAAATTGCAAACTCAAAGAGGTGCCTGGATTGTTTTCCTCAATCTCCTTCGAGATTAAGATGGCATTATGTTACAAATTACAATAATAATGACGACACCAGTTTATTTATATTCGATATCATTCCGGTTATCTTCAGAAAAACTATATATGACAGGCCGATTGTCAAAAACTGTTCCGTTTTACGCACAAAATGCGTTCTTACGCACAGCATCAGTTTAGGGTTTATCCGACTACCCTCTCTTGTATTCGACTTAAAACTTGTAAAACAAACTAACATTTATTCTCCTCACGTCTTCAAAGAGTCCGGTGTCATACTTGTAATATTATTGCACTTGCACAAATCTGCGCTATCTGCTTGGCACCGACAGTCATGCGTAAAATCGTTTGTGAGGGAGCTTTTCATTCAGACAGCTTAGGGTAGATGAGTTGTCAGATAGTGAGTTGCCATTATATTCTATTAATAATACTACTTTAAATTTCCATAAATCTCCTTTAACCTCTTAAAACCATCTCTACAAAGTTAAACGGTTTTAAGCGTTCGAATGAAAAGCCAAATGTTTCTAAAGATACCAAATATATCAGGATGCTTTCAGGAAAAATCCGTATAAAACGTAGATTTAAGGGAAATTAAAATGCCATAACTTAAAAAAGTATTTAAATGAATCATAACACCGCCACAAATTATCAGATTTATAATGCCTTTTCTACATGGTATACTGAATTAATTGGTTACAATTTGAAAAGTCCATTAAATGTGTAAAAATATTTTCCTTTAAATAAGTCTTAGGTGTCTGCTTTAAATTGGATTCAGTTATCAATTCATTTACCACGGTATAAGGGGTTAATAGTGCTTTAAATTCTATAAATCCACTTTAATTTAAATGTTTCACTGAGTCTCAATCATAGCTATGGCAACACAAATCCCAATCCCTATACTAAACCTTTAAATCGACAAATTAAGGTGCGTTTGTGTATTATTGTTCTGGAAAATTAGCATGATGTATTTATGATTTTGGAAAAATTCTATCACTGGCATGATGACATTTTCTGTTTGTGCAGGTGCGTGCCAGTGCCATCGCCCAGGACGCGGACCAGAACTATGACTATGCCAGCAACAGTGCTGTACTGCACTTGGACACTGGAGACGAGGTCTATGTTAAACTGGATGGAGGCAAAGCTCATGGGGGCAACAACAACAAATACAGCACCTTCTCCGGCTTCATCCTATATCCTGACTAATCAACACAGCCGCTATGGACATGAATCAACCATACATCACAGAAAACTGCTTTCATCCCACAATATGGTCTGTGGGATACGTAGCAGAAGTCACACATCAATTTATGATATATTCACAATGTTAACATCTGTAATTCGCTTCTAAATAGATGTTAAGAATACAACACATGATTTATGTTCTTTGACTTCTAAAATACCTTTTTTGCCTCAACAAGGCCTTATTTGGGATTAAGTCACCAATTGAAATCAAGGTCTGAGGTGCTGTTTAGCGAGAACTGTTGACATAAATGATGAGTAAATGAGTTTTAGCAGCGAGGGACGCCTTAATGCAGTCACACAGTACCACACAGTTCCCTTTCCCGTGACCCATGTCATGCACCTACAGTTGATGAGCTGGACCTGTTCAAGAGGATATCCATTGGCGTAGTGAGTGCCATAATAAATGCAGTATAGGCCATTGTGTTTGCTTTTAACGAGCAAAATCGTGGTGTTTTGAGTATCGTTCAGTGATCAGTGAAATAACCAATAACCAAATATCAAGGATACAAATGGGTGTGTTACAACGGTGCCAAAACTGTTTCGTCTTCATATTCTAATAAATATTGTTTGACCAAAAGGCTTGTGTGGAAATCTCTCTTTCAATCTAGGGACTGCACATACACGGCTAGGCATGGTGACACATTATAATCTTATAATGGAGCTCCAAACTGCCTGTCTGATTGTATTCCTCAGACTCTGGTTTAGACAGCGGACCACCATGTCAACAAATCCTATCTTCATGTCCTTGGACCATATTTGTGTGTGACTGCATAAATTTCAGACATGGAAACATGTCTCAAACAAGGAGATCTCCATTATGTAAAAGATTTTTTTTGTCAGTAATGTCTTAGACATAACCGAAACTTTTAATTCCTTGCTTTTATTGTGAAGGACAGCAACATGCCTTGCGGAAACAGTATTACTATCTTTACTGTCCATGGATGTGGCTATTTGCTTTTGGGCTCAGAGGTTATTTAAAAACTTCACGATAAATATAACACAACAGCACACTGACATTTGCAGTATGACCAGCCTTGAAGAGAGACTGTGAGGGCAGGCAAGGAGTGCAACCCCGACCACAGACCAGCAGACTGTCAGGCCTACTTAACACTGCTCAAGACTGGAAGCTAAAGGTCAACTTGGGGGAGCCACTTAAGTGTCAAGCCCACAAAGCAGCAACATCACTGCAGCCAGATATGGTCATCCTCTCTGAGACCTCCAGACATCTGGTCATAGATAGAACTGACAGAGCTGTGGGAAGATTGCATGAAGGAGCAGTACAAGAGGAAGCTTGGGAAGTATCAGGTACAGTGCTGGAAGCAGGGTTGGTGCACTCACTGTCACCCTGTGGCAGTGGGTGCATGAGGCTTTACCAGCCTCCAGAACTTCTGCACAGGCTGCAGGAGGAGTATTTAGATGGTCTGTTGTTCAACCAGGAAGGAAATCAGCACCCGATTATCCTGGCAGGGTCACCTAGGTGAGGGGTTCTGATGTTGAAAGACTCAAATCCCCTATGAGTTTAAGAGGGTAATCCAATGTTTGTACAACCAAGTTGTTCGTTTTCAATAACTTCTAGTGAAACTAACAATCCTTTACAATCAATTACAAGTTTCCATAACATACTGACACATAAATAGATGAAAACACTCTGAGTGAGGCCTATGTAAACTGTCTTTCAAATGTCCTACATCATACAGTGTCATTGAACATTTTTTTTGTGTTTTATTTTTATGAAAATGCATACGACAGAACGTTTGGTCACATATACAGTTCATGCAGTAATGGCTCAATAATCATCTCACAAGGTTGTAAACAGTCCATTTTTCCCAGTGCTGCATATTGTTTTCAATCCAAAGATTTATTGAGAAGGTCACCCTCTCCATACTTTCAACACCAGACACATCTATCCACTCTGTCTTTGTTGGAGGAGCGGTCTGTAACCATTTTCTTATTATAGCTTTCCTGCTGGATGCTAGTTGTATCTTTAATACACATTTGTCTTGCACAGACTGATGTGCTGCGACGTTGCCCAAGTATGTTGTAGAGAAATAGCAGTCAGTTGCAACACCAAAATACTAAAAGTACTACGAATATTGCCTCATGTTAGTATAACTGAATGGCTGGGGAGTTCAAAGTTTCCTTGAACATTTAAACTTATCTTTGGCTTATGGGTCCTCTTATAATAATAACTTTATTTTTATTGCTCCTTTCATACAGAAAATGCAACTCAAAGTGCTTCAACATGCACACAAACAACCATAAGCTCGCTACAATATACCATAAATAATATATTCCGAGAGTTCATACTCAAGAGGTTATTTTATTCTATAATATTAATAGCAGAGAGAGGTTGGAGGCCCCATGGGAGCCTCTTGCTGGGCACTCAATGTTGCAGTTTCAGTTTTGATTAACTCATATTAAAGTCTGCAAAAGCTTTGCTGGATTTTTTAAAAAGTGCTGTAAGCCTTCATTATGATGACGGCTGCTTTGTGTGTGTTTGATTTTTATTCTGCCAGTCCCTGAGGAACACACACAAAACAGCTGTTTACACACCAGGCCTGTCGATTTGAATAGAAATGATGGAAAACAAATATTAACACGTCTGCTTAGATCAACCTCTATTAAGATGCTGGATTATTTCACCGCACAGACTAATTCTATGCTCATTTTTGAGGGCTACTTCAGGGAATAAGACACGGAGACAGATGGAATATGACTTTATAACCACACTGGATTCACAAAGTTTGTATCCATGTCAGTTTTACGGACTTACCAGCTTCAGGAAATGCCTACAAATATGAATTTGGGTGATTAGGAGATTGTTCTTTGTCTGTGGCTTAATAAATCCAAGATCCACTGTCATGTCCCAGATACTCTAGTTGTGTCCTACCTGGTTAATTGGGTTCTTCAAACCCACTTGAGAGATAAGCCGTATTAAGTTATCTGGGATAATTGCACTTTCCTGTGTTCACTGACAAGGGTATATACATCAGCAGTCAAAACCAAGATCAGCTAGTCTGTGACTGACTGGATGAAACTGTGGCAACAGGCAGAAGGTTTTATTCACTGTGTGGGACCAAGAACTTCTCCTAGTAGCTTACAAGGAATTCATAGAAATAATTCAAAGGAATGGTAACACTGCTGAAGCAGACAAAATACAAGGAGAGCCAAAGGGCAAAAAGTAACGGAGGAGCTAAACATCACAATTTAAGAGTTTACATTATTGGTTACAGAGTAGACAATCATTACTTCTCATCATTCCTCCAAAATACAAAAACAATTTACAAAACACTGTGTGGTTTATGTTATTCTCAATTTAAATCGATCATCATGAGGCAGTGACGTCTATACGCATCATTTCTCTCTCATCTAATCCTGTTTTCATAGAATAAAGCTGTTTCCAGCCAGCTGGATTTTACAAACATGTCTCTGCGGCAAAAGATCCAACAACAGATGGTTTTCTCCTTCCAACAACACATCTAGGATCGTTACAAACTCTCAAATGCAGCTAACTCATTAATCCACCTACAAAGTACACCCCCTGGTGACTTTTGAAGAGTTAAAGGATCGACCGCCGTGTAACTCTGAGCTTCGTCTGCAGACACATTTAGAATGAAAAGTTGAGCTGCTGACACCAACTGAGACATCAGCAACAGTAAATGTCATTGGCTGCTAGACAGATACTCTCTCACAAACACACACACACACACACACACACACCAGGATGGAGGATTACACAGCTTGTTTAGTTTAGTGTAGTAGACAGAGGGAATGTTGACTGATAGACGGAGCTGTTTAATTGTCTGATGGACATGACTGCACATAAGCGGTTCTCAGGTAAACATGCCTGTACTCCATAGACCTTCCTGTTCCTCAGACATAACTAAAAGGGGACGAGCACCACATTTTCGTAAGTGTTTGCATTGTTCAGTGGGTAAAACATCAAACATTGCATCATAGTTTGACTCCCTGCTTGAAAGATCTTTTTATCGAACCCTCCAAATTTACACAGGAGTGTTGATTACCTCAGTTCAGTTACACAGAATTCAAATCAAATACAGTGCATGCTGTTTATGCTTCTGCTGGACACATGGGTGATGATGGTGATCAGTGTTGGACCCCATCTTTCATCTTCATCTGTGTCAGTTGAGGGTTAGGATTATTAGTTTGTTTTTTTGTGAATAAAACCCTGTCAGTTCAGGAGTGTGAGGAGTTTCACTGCTTACTCACAGAACTCAAGTGAGTGAATTGAATTGAATCTGATAATTAATCCACTACTACAAGTACCAGTATTTTGATATCAAGATGGGCAAAGTCTAAAGCTATCAGAAGAGCTGGATAGCTAATGCTAACAGTAGCAATAGCTAGCCAGCCAATCTTAGCTATCACCGCTGATTTTGAGTAAATAAATAACAATTTAAGACATTGTCTATTTCACACGAGCTCATCTCTTTTTGTAACAAACATGTTGTCCACATTCTGTGTATTGTATACTGACAAATCTGTGGATTAGTTGTTCTTCTTGGGGCAGGATCTGAGCACTGTTTGATTGGTTGATGGCAGCACTTACGATGGCGGGCTGTCACGGATGACTAATCTGGATGACTGCATAGAACGATACATTTTCTTCATTAACCACAGCCTTAATTATATATGCTATGAAGTTTCTTGGGACCTGGGTGTGTATTGACCAAATACGCTCTCTTCATGTACAACTGAGTGAATGTGCAATTTGTGTGTTATTACTCACTTAGGCAAAAGATATGGTGAGCATGAATTTCCATCATGACTTCTTTTCAACTTGTTGATATCTGAATTTTATTTTGCAGCCCATCTTCACTAAGCCACAGCAGGCGACAGTGATAACTGACCATTAGCCCATTCATCATCCACCCCACCCCCAAACAGACAAACCAGCAGAAATCTACTGCGTCTTATTTCAGCAACTGTCCAATAAATTGATGAACTCCTGCTGATAAATAATAGGGACCTCAAACACCGTACAAAAACATTATTGTATTGGTTTAATGATAGCTTGTGTTATTGTGTACCTTGTCCTCTTTCCACAGACTGTGTGTGTACATATTTGTGCGTGTGCTTGTGTGTGATCTAACAAGTGTACTGTAGTATAGTAAACAATGATTTGTCCATTAAATCTGGTCTAATAGTATGCCCACCTTTGACTGTATGTGTCCTGCCTCTGTTTGATTGCTGAATGTAAATGAGGAAATGTCGGCTGACAGGCTCACTGCACAGGGAGCCAATCAGCAGGTGGTCCTTCAAAGCGCTTTCTCTCTGTGCACTGATTGACCCGTGTGGAATCATCAAGCTCGAGATAAAAATGCCAACATGGTATCATTTTATACACATTTACCCAGAATGCACCTGATATATTTGAAGATGTACACATTGGTGGTTACCTCTGAGTTTAAAGGAGCCAGGAGTCAATTTTCATGTGTGTTTATACTATGTGTCCATCAGAATCATCACTGAAGTGTCATTTTATTCAAAGTTGTTTTGTTTTTGTTTTTTTACACAGAGTAGTTGGTTTTAGTGGATTGATGACAGTCTGCTTCACCTTCTTCTTCACAAATTTATCATAATTGTCGGCAGTTGGCAGTTCTTGAGATGTGCAATTAAATTAGTAGTGTTGGAGGAATCTATTGAGCAATCATTGCAAATAGAACATTTGCTATCCGTTTTACAAAATTCTCACACCGCCTCTCTTATGTTCCACACTCTCAAGCTGCACACGTGACGACATTGTGTTGCACGCGTGCCCGAGGACGTGGCATCGATGTTGTGTGTTTAGTCAAGGAAGCACGTTTCCAGTATTTACACATAAATAAAGCATTATTTTATCGGGCAGTCATATTGGCAGAAATCCAAATGTTGGTCGATTTCGATATATTATCTTATATTACATTTCCACCTCCAAAACACACAATCTTGTCACATTACATCCCACTGGCTACCTGTCTCATAGCACATACGATACTACAATACTAGAACAAACAATACTACAATACTAGCACAAATAATACTAGACTCATCTGCCTGAAGGCTCTGAACCTTAGCGGCTGACTTATTGTTTCTGATCTTTCCTTCATTGTCGTTTTGCTGTATGTCCTGTTTCATTGTCGTTGATAAAATTACATAATCTGAACATGTTTAACTAAACTCAGGAAGTTCTTGTGCTGTCATACACGTGTGTCCTTGGGTGCGCGCAGCACGTACACATTTATCACATTTAATGTGTCTTCTCCCCTTTCAGTTACCTCTGCCTCCTGCTTCTGGGGTTCCTGCTGATGGTATCACACTGCAGCTCACTTGTGTCTGAATCTTTGTCATTCAGAGTGAATAAAATGCAGCTTTTGCACCCTGGGATTTTTATAGTCTCCTCGCTCGTTGCTGTTGGAGACAAGTGAAAGGACCTAACGTCAAAGTGGGCTTTGACATTTACATAAAGCTGCTGTTTGAATTACTGTGACACCACTGTTCAAGCTTAGCCTCAGAGAGGTGTTAGATTTAATCCCAACATCATCAACTTTTCCACAAACATGAACCCTTTTAGGTCAACCAGCTGTCATCTGCTTGGACTCATAAATCTTGTTATACTGAACTCTGAATTCTGTCTCTCAGAGCTAAGCACAATGGCACTATCAGGAAAACAAATGATAATAAGAATAATACTAATTGTACTTTGTACTGTAAATACAGAGGTTTGAGGCAGAGAAGTAGATTGAAAGAATGAGAGAGGAAAAAGATTTTAAAATAATAGAGTGCCACATGTAGACGGCAGTAATCACCCTCCACTGTGCCAAGACTGATCAATGCCCAAATATTGACAGCAAAGGAGAGGAAAATATTCACAAATGCTACAGCAGAAAGTTATAAGACATTTCCAACATTGAAGTGATGTCCCCTTGTGGTGGTGCTCTTTTATGCAGTTACAGTATACAAAGCAGGGTCAACTCCCCCGACAACATGCTAACAAGTCGCTATCATTATATCATAGACCAGGAAATTCATCACTATCAAATAGCAGCTCTAATGGGACTTGCAGGGGAAAATAGAGGCTGACGCTGTCTCCACTTTTGACACATATCGGCAATATCACATGTCAGCATTTCTTTTTGCCAATCCATAGATCCATTATCTGTATCATTTATCCTTGCTAGGGTCGCGGTGGGGCTGGAGCTTGTCCCAGTGACTCTATTTCTTTATGCATTGTAATTTAATCACCTTTTACAACCTTAATTTCACCGGTTAAACTCTATATAAGCAATAAAGTCTTTGCATTGAGCTTATTTTAGGAGTGAGTTGAAATAAAAACGTACACAACAAACCAAAAGGGGGACTAGGGTTTCTCCTGAGTTGTTGCTGAGTAGTGACTATTACTGTGGTTATTAGGGAGTAAAATCAGATTACTAGCAGGCTAGTAGCGAGTAACAGATGAACTGTTTTGTACAAGTTTGTTACTGACATGTAAACTGTAAAAATTAATGAATGAGTGACATAAACAACGTGGACTCTATAGGAGTAACCTGCACGTTTAACATCTGTAATATAATCAGAATTTCCTTACTTTAGTCTGATTTTCTGCTGAACAGATTTGGTCCTGACAGTTATAGGAATGCGCGCACACGCACACACATACACACACACAGATGATTTGCAGGCAAGGATGTGGTATAATTGTCGGAAACTCATCTCTGTCTTTTTCTTGTAGCTGAGGCATAATGAGATCCTAAAAGGGAGTAGGCAGAGATCAATCTCTCTCTCTCTCTCTGTCTCTGTCTCTCTCCCTCACACACACACACACACCCTTCAATCTGTTTTTCTCTATATACCTCTTCCACCTCTTCTCCCCGTGTTCTCCTCCTCTGTTCGTTCGTTCACTCAGACATTCATATTGTCATCATTTGCATCTGACAGGTAATCGTTTGGATTCCGCCTCCTCCTGACAGGCTGGAGTTTTAGAGCCTTCAGAAGGCTCCGTGCGTGTGTGAGTGTGTGTGTATGTGTGCATGTGCCGTGCATCATCGGTGATTCTTTTTATGTTGTGCTCTAAATGGTTGACCTCAGTTCAATTGGTGCCAGAATGAAATACATTATTTATTTACTTTCCTAAATGTAGAGGAAGAAAGCTGGGAAGACAAAGAAATCTGAGAAATTAAAAAGAAGAATATAGATTTCAGTGGATGATTAACATTGATCATTTGACAAATTTCATTTATTGTTTTGTCTGAATTTAAAGATTTCTAACTTCAAATATTTAAGTAATAGCAACATGACTCAAAGGTGACAAGTGCACTGTGAAGTTCAAATGCTCGAATCATTGAAATTAATTTTTTTGATTCTGTAATACAATTACAGTGAAAAAAAATTTAATAAAGGAAAGCACATTTATATTTTGTGATTTTGTAAATATCTAAAACTGTAAGTGGTCACGTTGTATTTCTTTTTTTCCCCACATTTGTTTACTTCATGTGTGCCATTTCCTAAATCAGCTTCTCAAAGCGATGAGTGCTAAATGGCTCAAAGATGAGGTGACAAGATTATTTATCAGTGGAGTAAATTTTGATCACTGCATTACAACAGAAGTAAAAGAAAAACAGAGCAGTGAACACTAAATGAATATGAAATAGGAAAGTTTTAAACTCCCAATAAAGCGTTTTGGAACATTTCAATCCTCTTCTTTGTCTCATCCATGAGGAAGTGCAGAACTACTGAAATGATGAAGATCCACCTAAAAGGGCTTGCAACACCGTTTGAGCGATATTGGCCAAAGCATCATGTATTAATCATGATTGGTGGATAAAGCACCTCAAATGTGTACGTTAGTAAGATGACAAACATCTTTTTCAAAAATGACCCATTTGAGAACATTATTGAGTAAAAGTCATGCAGTTGCTGATGTTGTTTGTAGTGAGGAGAGGCTGATGGAGATAAACGGAGACGGTGCCCAGAAAATGAGGACATCTACTCACCTCAGTGTTTGTCTCTACAATCCTCTGACCCAGCGTTAGCTATCCAGCTGATGAAAGTTACTCCTAACAATTTTGTGTGAAAAACAGAGAAACACCAGCTAACCTTTTTTTTAACGTATTTGTAGCGCCCACACATTCTGTGTATTCTATATTTACGTTTCTCTCCTTTGTGGATTAAACGTAACTTCACATAGAACGTTATGTTTTCTATTTAGGTTTGCTTAGTGTTTTGTTCTGCTGCATCACTCCCTGTGTTGAATGTGTTTTATGATAAACTAATGATAAATTTATGCGTCTGGCATGCTCACATTAAAAGATGAATGCACACGTATGATGCAAAATGTGTCAAAACCCAGGTTCTCCGTAAGAAAATATGATTAGGATATTGTGTTTGATGCTGAGGGACTTTGTCACTTTGATGCAGATTGAGTCCAACCATGGTGACAATGGCAGATCCAAGAGGGTTAATGGACACTGATAAGCGACTTGGAGGCACACGTGGGTCCGTAGGGCTCTGTGACATCTCTTACATACATTCAAATGCTCTTATTATGGACGATTTAAGTCTGATAATGACTTATTCAATATACCATTTTGTCAACGTTCTTCAGGGCCTTTTAGGAGGTTTCCTGATCCCACGGCCCGCAATCTGTCAGTCCTGAAGACATGGGCGTATAGGTTAAAGAAATATGTCATTTGAGCAAGGCAGCTTTCTATTGAAAGCCAGCCAATGAGGACTTTATCTTTCATCTTCCTGCTGACTGATGACATTGACGGGCTGACGACAGAGCCCATCCTCTGAGAGCCAGCTCAAAGGTTAGAGTGGCCCCAGGCAGCATGGCAGTGACCCACACACACACTGATAGATCCCTCAATGGGCTCTTCAGTCACACGTGAACACATGCTCAGCTCATTAAAGGAACTATTAAGGAGCAAGGCAGACAGACTCATAACACTGATTAAGAAATTTTGTTTAAATTGGATGTAAAGGTTAAGAAAATGGGAAAATGACATAAATGGGTACAGTAATGGTGACATCAAATGCCGAAATGAGCTGGCATTATGAACGTCATTTTCTCTCTAGATTTAGTTTTACCTCATGCAGGTATCAGCTTATGGATTAACAATGTTTATTGATGATGCTTTGTACATTATCTTCACTAACAAGGCGGTGTGCACACCAAATCCAAGTTGAGATCAGGTGCTGGACCAGAACAGCACAAAACAGAAAAATGTGTAGGCCTAGTTGCCAGATTAAGACCTTGCTTGCTGCAAAGCCTTATCAAATTCTCCTTTGTAAAATAATACAGTGCCACTGTGCATTGTCCTAGGATCAAGTCAAGTTTATCAGGATAGTCCAGGATAGTTTTCAAACTATTTTACCCATGGACCAAGGTGGCTCAGTGGTTTGGACTGTCATCTCACATCAAGAAGACCCTGGGTCCCAGACCTATGCCATCCCTGGTCATTTTTTCAGAAAGAAAGAAAGAAAGAAAGAAAGAAAGAAAGAAAGAAAGAAAGAAAGGAAGAACAGTGCTTTGTTAATCCCTGTAGGGATTAATTCTCTATTATTTCTCTACATTTAACCCATCCTAACTATGAGGAACATTGGCAGCACTCACATGCTCATAAAAACACCCAAGGACAAACTCCAGATCTTCCACCTGGTGCCTTGGTCAAGGGCAACAGCAGGCGTGATTAACCCAACGCACATTTTTGCAGGTGGGGGAAACCGGAGCAGACACGGGGAGAACATGCAAACTGACACACAGAATGGTGTGATGGCCGTTCTGAAGCAATGGAATTGCTCTCCGAATGCCGTGTCCTGAGGTTTCTTACTTTTTAACGTGTTAAGGTTTTAGGGTTTTATTCATTGTTTTCTTACAGAGCTCTGGGCTCGGTAAAGCCTTTGGCCTGTAAAGCCCTTAGAGACGTTGTATGCAATACTCGGCTATACAAATAAACAAAAAAATGCTTAAAATAAATAAAACCCCACATTAAAATAATGTGAGCGGCTGTTCCTTTTTCAGATTTGATGGTGTTTTGACCCCCTGGATACCTAAAACTTTCCAACTCAACCAATTAAAACCTTTTTCCACTTTTACTCCATCTACCAAAGTGCCAGTAACACTCGTACAGACACACTGGAGATAATCTACATTCCTGCTGCAGAGAAACAATTTCAGCAATTGAGATGGGTCATTTTGTCAACATTTGCCCAAGCCCAGAATGATGCCTCCATCGATTTTGTCCCGTTTGCCAATTAGTGTATGCAGCCCATTTATCATCACCTGAAGCTTTCACAAACATCTCAGCAAGTGGTAATAAGAAGACGGAGCAATCCGTCCCCGACTCCTCATTAGGACTCTAAAGAGATCGGCCCCCAGATTAATTATTTATTTGCATTAATATCCAATCAATTATTAATGGCAGGTGTGGGGGTGTGTGAGGGCCAAAGATCAGCCCTGCTTTACCTCCACATCCTCCTGATTAATGGATGAGGGATGGAGAAAGAAGAGCCCTTCATGTATTATTACTGCAAGAAAAGGGGGAGAGAGGGTGGGAGAGACAGACAGAGAGAGAGAGAGACGGAATGAGCAAGAGAGAAACTTCTTCATCTCTGGGAGAGAAAGAAAGAAGGTGAGAGAGTAAGAGAGCGAGAAAGAAGGAGAGACAGGACAGACAGAGATAATCTCTGCTCAGTATGCCAACTCATTCTCAGTATCTTGCTGGCATTTTAATGTTTGAAGGGGATTAAATGTCAGAAAGTGGAGATTGAGGGTCGAGAAATTTCAATTTCCCACCTGATGGTGAAATCATTTCACATTTGTCTCACATCACCCACAATCTGATATAATATGATACTTATCTGCAGGATGCAGACAGGAACTGTTGCTGAAGCTCAACACTTTAATTCAGGTGAAAACGAATTGTTTGCAATAAATCAGATGTAAAATAAGAGACTGATTGCATGCATGCATGCTGTACACGGAGCGTGACATTTCAGACTTTTACTGTTGTTTATAACTTATTGCACAATGATTTTGCACATCTCTATGCATTCATCGTATGTGTGACAGCTCTGTATTAATTAATGTCTCTGTTCAATTTGTTGTGTGTCTGTCTGAAAAACAAACTACAGTTCAACAAATTAATTTTTTGTCATCCCTTGCCATACTCTGACACCTAGTGGATTTGCGTAGTAATGCATCGCTGAAATTGAATAATGAAGAATTCAGTGACAACTAAAATCTAAACTACACTGCATTTATTAGTTGATTAAATCTGGTTTTAGTCATTTTTATTTGTTGTAGATGTATAAAACATATACTCTATGTGACAAATAGAAAAATAGTATAAAATAATATAATAATCCTATATCCTACACTCATGTATACATGTGTACAGTATACATATACTGCATATATGTCAACGTAAAAACACTTACACAACACAACCATAATGTTAGATAACAACTGTAGATAATAACTGTTAAAACGAACAATAACGATTATGATATTGAATATATTATAATATTCATGTCTAGCCACTAGATGTCGCTCAAGCCCCACCTTTACTGTCAGCTGCCTGCGCTTCACATTTCCATACATGTTCGTGTAAGAAACCCTCAACAGATCCATCTTGTAATGTACGTTGATGTCATTACTAAGAGCCATTTATCAGTGGACTTAGATAGACTGACAGACAGACAGACACACAGACAGACACACAGACAGACAGACAGACAGACAGACAGACAGACAGACAGACAGACAGACAGATAGATAGATAGATAGATAGATAGATAGATAGATAGATAGATAGATAGATAGATAGATAGATAGATAGATCTCTAAATCTCAATCCACTAGATGGCAGCACAACCACGTCAATTGGAATCCATTCGTCTATAATCAGAAATATGGACATTGAAAACACACACACAAATGGGGCTTTTGTGTAAAAATCTACCAAAATCTACACAAAGGAGTTTGGATAGAACTAAAATAAAAATATACATTAAGATACAGTAAAAGAGAGAAGTTGCGTAATTTACATTCTCCAGGGCTGGACACCTGAACATTATAGTGAAAACCCACATGAGTGTAGTTATTATGAATTAAATTACAACAACTAAGTTCTTTTTACTGTTCACTATCAGTCGTAGTGTCCCTCTGTTACATTTATTTATTTAGTGATTTATTTTGAAGGTCATTTTGAAGAATCATTTTGACTTAATGGATGCTCCTGATCACACTGAAACTATTGTGTTCTTTAATACGGTTAAAGTCGCGGTCTGCTGTTGATTTTTCCAATTTGTGCTCTGAAAATATTATTTTTATTTTTTGTCATTTCTGCTTTATTATGATGGGTACAGTAGCGAGACAGACAGGAAGGACAGAGCAAAAGGAGGGGGGTGTTGGAGGGGCCGGGGGGTGACGTGCAACAAAGTGCACAAGTGGGAATCGAACCAGGGGCCGTTGCGTTACGCGCTCCACCCGGTGAGCCACGAAAATATTAATTAAAATTCGACTGCTGGAACTTGTAACGACTCTTATGACACCACAAAACTTCAGTTAGGGAACACCACCAATAGGGGGTGAGGGTTCGATTTTTCAGGTTTTTGTCAGTGTGGTGTTCGTGCAGGATCTTCCTATTTCTCTGTTTCATAGCTTTTGGTGCTGTAAGAATTATAAAGATGTTTTATTTGTACATCGTGGCTTTTTTTTTCGTTTAAAGATGACGAATAATTAGGTCCAAATATCAAGGATGCTCTTTTGAGCCCCACATTAACAAGTAATAGAAAATAATAAATCCATAAATGAAACCGTCACATGGTTTTGTTTTGGAGATAAAGTGCTGTGTAACTTCATACTGGCCTCATGCTTTTAATTTGGGCACGATGCGCCGCCAAATGAGTCCAAATGCTGAGGGAGACATAAAAAAACAAACCAAAAAAAAACACCGAGCGAATCTGAGAAACAATGAGGGATGGTTCTGTTGCTCTTCAATCCACAAAACTTCCCCTCTTCCTCTAAAGTAACTCAGAGTGTAAACACTGTCACACCTTTACTCTTCGAGAACGTGAGCCTTTCATTCAATAGCAGGTGTAAGTGTGTGTGTGAGTGTGAGTGTGAGTGTGTGTGTGTGAGTGTAGCTATGGGCTGCATTCATCATCCTATTACGGCGACAAATCCGCCTCCCAATTCATGAAAGGTGAAATGAATCACCGACGTTCAGCCGTCAATAAAGTCATTTCTGTAAATGGTGTCTCCGAGGGGCCCCGCCATTATTCAACGAGCTTTATCAGCACCTTGGAAATTACGCGGCTTGTAGCGCGGCCCCTGCTTCACTTTGATTAAGGGCCCTGCCAGGGGCCGCTGACAGGGCTTTTGACTCGGCTTTTATTCGGCGCTCCGCCGGTGATGAACAGCGGGCTGATCGGGCGGAATGAAGACTAATTAAAAGCTATAAATTATCTGCCGCAGCGCCTCTCACGCAGCCTCTCTCCGTGTTTGCGGCTGCAGATAAGAGCGCGCTGAGTGCTCATTTACCCACAATGCCGCTGCGGTTAAACAGTGCATTGATACTGTCCTAATTGGAATTTAATTAAGTAGCCATGGCTTCCCACTCCGGCCTGCGTATGGGATGAAGATTTCACTGCGTCTATACAACATCAACACGTCCCCACTTCCACACAGTTATTGTAACAATTCTTAATCATATTATTATTATTACAAATCACCAATTAGTGCTTCGTGGCCGTTTTATTCTTACCGTGGAGATTTTTTGAAAGCAGATTTTAGAGCCAATAAGCTGTGGCAGTTTACAAACAAAGCTAATGCAAAGAATTGTGGGATTGTGAATAAAAAAATCTATGAACCGTAAATTTGCCAGAGTTACCAAAACGCTTCATACCATCGCCTTAGATCGGTAATATGGTTGGGAAAAAATCATACCTCTTCTTTACTTATACTTAAGTTTTATTCTTTATTACACTTATTATATTGTTGTAATTTTAGTTTTTATCCTCTAATTATATTTTTTAACATCTATAAGTTTAGAATAAGATAGTTATTTTAGTCTAATATAATTGTTCTTTAAATACTTGTATCAAATTGTATTCATTTCATTCCTCTATACAATTAAACGATAAAATGATTTTTTATAAGTGAATGTTATAAATTGGTTATTTATTAATTGTAATCTTAGGTGAATTACCTCTCCTGTCAACACATAAAACGGGCAAGTGTAGTGGAAGAAATCTGCATTAAATTTGCATTACTGCCCATATTTTGTTTGCGTATGATTGAAATAAATCAGTGGTATAAAACCCCAACATATAATTTAAAGATGAATATCGTATCAAACTCAGTTTTGCTTTGTGAAACATTTGAATACATCGCCGTTGTTTTTGTTTTCCTCTGTGCGCGTGCGTACGTGTGCGCTCCTGCGTCCATTTCATTTCATTCAATTACGCACGGGCGTGGCGCGCGCGTACGTGCGTGTGTAGGACCCCAAGCCCTAATTGGACAGCGTCGTCTGAGACAGGGACGCTCTCCGCTCCTGATTGGCCCCGTGCACTTATGTACGCGCACACGTGCTTCCGGTTGGGTGTAAAGCAAAAGAAGAAAACAGACACGGGGAGAGATAACGGTTTTAGGAGTGTTTGCAGAGAGCGCACACGCAGATATTATGTTGCATCGGCGACAGGCTGGGGTTCCGGTAAGCAGGAGCTGCTCGGTGCGCCCTTCAGGGCACAACATGAGGCCGCTGTAGGTGATCCGTTCCAAACTCACGCAGGTTTTTTTGTCGCCCTTCCTTTGGTTCAGCGTGAAGGCGCGTTTTTACATGCCGTCTCTCTGATCTGGATACCGGAGGGTGGAGGGACAGCGAGCAACAAGTGGACATTTGTCTGTCAGTAGCGATGGAAGAGCAAAAGGAGGCCAGCGGCGGCCGGGACTCGACCGAGGAGGAGAGCGTGTCCCTGTCTCCAAACCTGCCGTCTCCTCCGCTCATTTTACCACACCAGGCCGCTCAGCAGGCCCACAGAACCACGAACTTCTTCATCGACAACATCCTGCGGCCGGACTTCGGCTGCAGAAAGGAGCCGAGCTACCGCGACCGGAGCCAGACTTCGGGCAGAGAGAACGTCAACCCGCTGGGGTCCAGGCCGCCACACGGCATCTGCCTGGACTCCAACTGCAGCAGCGACAGCAGCTCTTCGTCGCCGTCCTCCTCCTCTTCGTCCACCGCCTCTTCGCCTTCGTCTAAGCAGAACTTGTTGAAACAAGGAGACGCGGCGGGCAGCGGGAACGGCAGATACGCAGACAGCCCTTCGGCTATTATGGTTATGAGCGGCAGCAATGGAGGATCTCCGCCCACAACGAAGGAGAGCCAACCGCTGCTGTGGCCCGCATGGGTTTACTGTACACGGTACTCGGACCGGCCCTCATCTGGTAAGGCGCTAATAGTCCCTGAAATACTGCTGGGGGGTCCAGGGCGTGTTTGTGGTTGGGGAAACACCGTGCGTAACGCGCGTAATGACTGAGCCATTACGCACTGTAAACTCTGAAAATCACCGTCAACCTTGGCGTTGCGATGTTATTAATGTGGATTATTTAAAAAGCCGGAATATTGTGTAAGTTTTTTTATTGATTGTTTGCTAGTTTTCTTTAGTTTATGGTTATTTTTATTTCAGGAATTATGGCTAGTAAAATGTGTTCCAGGACGCAGTAACAGCGGCACGATTGGGAATCTTAGGTTAAGATATTAATATTACAATATTTCATGATCACAGGGCATCTGATTAACACAGCTCTACCACGGAACGACCGGGCTTATTTGGAAAGTTTTAGGATTTTTTGCAATTATTAGATGATATAATGAACGCTGCTATCATTGATGTGATATTAAGTAAAATGGGGAGCGCAGCGGAACAAAAGGTTACTTAAAACGAGCAGAGGGGAACATTTCAGGATATTTCTTTTTCGTCTGTATAGCATCATATTATTCATTCAAGTGAAAGTATGAGCAGTAAATACATTCATTGTCCTTCACATTTTCTGCATTACAAAGGAAATAATTTGTACAATTTTGTATTATTCAATAATTCCGTAATGCATTAAAATCTTGTCCTGCAAATATTCTACCATGCTTAATTTCTTGTGGAGATTGCAAGGCAATTATAACGAGGAAGAAGGACGCAAAAACAAAACGTGTAAATATAAATACATATCAACTCAGAAATATTATAAACATCTTGTTAACCAAATAAATAAAACCAAAAATAATAATCTACACATTTTAAAGTATAAAAACGCAGACATTTGCTTTTGCCAATGTGCAGTAATACTAATAGCTTAAATGCTAAACAGGCGAATAATTTAAGATAAGGAACGATCACTATATACCATAATAACCGTCTTCCCGGCGCCTTTTCGGCCAATGCATAATCTTAAAAATCTTGTGGATATGGTCCTTATAGAGTTGAACAATAGAAATGATAATCACAAGGAAACATATAAGATTATTAGAGATTCGATTCTGTATACCCAGGAGCCCGTTCAACACCACGATCATCTCGAGTTCCTGCACAAGATCGAACACTGATGTTGTTCCTTCTCCTCAGACATTTAAAAACCCCACAGATTTAATGTGTTAAGTTTCTGATTCTTTCTTTCTTTCTTTCTTTCTTTCTTTCTTCTACTGTGTTTTCTCAAGCATTTATTCATAAGCAGCGTTTGCTCCCCTCAAGCCACCACAAAGCAAGAAATGATGCATCTTAAATTAATCAAAGACTGACTCAGCATGTCAGCAATTATTACGGCATAACCACGTTTGACAAAGAGTAAGATTTTACATTTAGACTTGTTGATTTAATATAATGTTGTTGGCTTTTATGATTATCAACCGGACTGTACAGGAGAAAAGTCGCTGTGTGTTATAATTTAAAGTTAATGAAAAACGGAAAGCTGATATGACGCTTCGTCGTTGATATCTTCTTACTCAAAGCTTCGCGATTGTCTAAGTCCAGGATTTTTAAAGAAAACTGCTGACACGTGAGTCTGCGTTTTGTCCTTAAAACGAGACAGTATTTTAGTTTTCCATCTGAAACCTTCAAACCTCTCCAAACATCACAATGCATCTAAAATACAATAACAGTGGATTTATGATAATATGTGAAGAGGGTTGTTTTTTTCCAGGACCGCTGTTTGCTCAACATTTATCGCTCCACGCTGCTGCTGCTGATGTCCTGTTGTTTTTAATGGCTTTGTAGTTTCCACTGTGTGGTGAGGTGACGAACGCTGAAGGTCAAAGGGTCACTTCATTTTGTTTTCATTTTTATCACTGACGGTGTCTTTTTGTGTGTGTGTGAGTGTGCGCGCGTGTGTTTGGGATCGCGCTGTATTTCAATTTAAACTGGTGTGCCTGCGCACCGTCAACATATTACTTTTACGCACAAGACTTTAATATGCAAATATGCGTAAAAGTTGTGCGTATTGCGGATAATCCGTTAGGTTTGGGGAGTCTTAATTTTCTGTGTTAACCCAGCTTTTTCCTAAACAAGCCACGATAACTTTTTAGCACTTTTCAGGGTGTTTTCATTTTTATTTCCACCAATTCCAGGAAATTTTCCACTTTTTGCAGTCATTTTGAGGTGTTGCTCCTGATTTTGAATCGTTTTTGACGTTTGTGTCCAATCGAGGAAAAACTTAAAAATCACGCATTATTTCATGACTCAAGCACTCTGGAAAATCTGGAGGGAGAAATTCAGGGGTTTCCCAGGACATTTGAGAATGCCCATGAAAGAAAAGGAATGACATCAGAAAATTTCTTAAATTGTAGAGAAGAAATTTTCAGGGTTTATCAACCGAAGCAACGCAATCTGGAATAACCAGGAAAATGTCAGAATAATTGTAAACAATTCAAATAAATGGAATGAAAATACAGAAAACTGTTTGGGCAACCTAAATAAAAACATAATCCTAAAATCTGCACACCTTCAGTGCTGTACGTAAAAGTTAAAATGGAAATGTTTCCACATTTTAGATTTGTATACATTTATTTTTTATCATCTACTTTATCATATGGAGGCTGTTCCAAGTAAAATCTGACTCATGTATTGAAAAAGAAATGTGAATCAAGGAGAATGGTCATTATGGAAAATCCTGAAACTGAGATACTCTTATGCTCATCAAAAAATGATTTCAAAACATGCATGTACTGTAGATACAAAGACCACATAAAAAAACAGACAAATCCACTCTCCCTGATTCACTTATTAATGACTGCGTGTGGGTGCAAAATAGATTTGTGATAATTAGACACTAATGAATTAATTATGAAGGGATGGTTGTGATCCTTCCAGTGAAGGGATGTGAGGGCTAAACGGGTCAGATTTTCCTTCATGCTGTAGGCATCTTTACACAATGAAGAAATCAGAGGCCTGCAGGGATCCATCAATGCTGATGAGTATTAAAGAACATGAGAGTTTTGATAATGTGGACTTGTGCAGTGGGACTGCATAAGCTGATTTTCATGTGGAGGCAGCATGTCGGTGTTGGTGATTGTTTTGGTGAGGTAACAGCTCAGGCTTAAAGGGCCTGCTTGCATCCAACAGCTCAGCGTACAATCTGGCAACAAAACCACGAGCACGACAAAGTAGAGTGATGACTGATGAGTAAATTATAACAGATTTACTAATTGAGGGTTTTGTATCAATCCTGTTTTTTTATGTCTCCTTTTTTAGCAGTTTTTTTCCGTCACTGTAATGATAAAACCAAAACACATTAAATATACTTATCCAGTTTTTTTCCAGTGCTGCTGCAATATGAAGACATTAGTCTGCCCTCTGTCTTCACTTCAAATTTATTTGCAGCCTAATATCACAGCCAGTGACACAAAGGGCTTTACAGGCCCACACAGCAAACGGCGCCTGACCCAAACCAAAGCTCTACAGGAAGACAAGGAAAAAATGAACAAGTCAGGGAAAAAGGCAGAAACCATGAATTAAGGGAACATGGTAAACACAGACCTCAAAATATGTTACCGCTCAATATGTAGATTGTGTACAATAAGTAATGTGTAATTATTCTTCAACAATCATGATGATTATTATGTTCAGTTGGTTTAGGAAAAATCTAAAGTTAAGTGATTTTTCAAATTTTTAGATGATTGTATTATATAGTGTTGTTACTACATCCGGAACACACATCAGTGTGCAGTAGTTTGGCTCGGTTTTCATGTTCTAATAGGTGATTTCATTTAAAATGTGACGTTAACAAGATGTTGAATACATTTTCGTTTCCATGCTGAAAGTGACTTATATATGTTTAGTCACAACTAACTGATAGTTGAATTGGGTGGAGGCCCAGCGTGGCCACCAGTTTGATGAAACTTTAGACAGTAATGTTTGTTGATCTTTATAAAGAAGAGGAAATGTCAAAAGAAAGTCTGAAACCAAGGCGTCACCTCTGACATCATCTGTCTCTGGTGATGGTGTGGACCTGCAGCACTTTTTCGACCCAGACTGAGCATCTCCATATAATTCACTTTTCCATCCGATTTTTAACCACAACTCTATTTTCCTGCACAAACTTGCAATCTCTCATTAATTAATGGGGGTTAATTTTTGATTAGTGCATCAGAGAGCAGGGAGAGTGTATTTGTTTTTCTTCATTATAAGAAGTGAAGAAGGTACTAGTATAGATAAACTTTTTACATTATAATAAAAAAATACAAATATCTGCACTGACCTGCACCATGATAAAAGAACAGAGCTGTTATGAATTCAGTCATGCACCTGAATAACAGTATCCATGTACAGTATGAAAATATTTCTATTTTGTGTCTGTGAGACTTTTTAATGTTCTTAGCTGTCAAAATTAGGTGAAATGTGAGCCAAACATCTCAGTTTTAAAAACTGTTGAATCAGAGCCGACATGAGCCTCTTTACGCACTGAAAGAATAAATGAGAATGAGAATTGTTCTAACAGCTCAATTTGGTCAGTGCATCAAACAGCCTCCTTACGCATCAAATCACAAATAAAATGTTTTGGTGATCTCGTGCTAATTTGGAACGAAGCCCAGCGTGGAGTTTAATGCCAACCAGTCCACGTACAATCTATTGATTTTTAGATCATTACAATGAAGAGGAAAAATCATAAAGAAATGGCAAATACGAGAAGGGGTTGTGTGACGAACCACTGGAATCACGGGGAGGTGCGTAAATGGCCACACGAAGGAAATCCTTGATAGAGTTTTGAGTACTGGTTCACCGATGGCAGGTATACGTTCTGCCATCGGTAAGAGGTCTGGTCAGGTTCACCGTGCCTAACTCTGTGCGTAAATTCGCTGGCTGCAGCCCTGGCATTTATGTATTCGTGCCATTGTTGTCTCCACACCAGGCCCAAGGACACGGAAACTGAAAAAGAAGAAGAGCACCAAGGAGGACAAGCGGCCCAGGACGGCGTTCACGGCCGAGCAGCTGCAGAGACTGAAAACCGAGTTCCAGGCCAACCGGTACATAACGGAACAGCGGAGACAGTCCTTGGCCCAGGAACTCAACCTGAACGAGTCCCAAATTAAAATCTGGTTCCAGAATAAGAGGGCCAAGATCAAAAAGGCCAGCGGCTACAAGAACGGCCTGGCCCTGCAGCTCATGGCGCAGGGACTTTACAACCATTCAACCACCACCGTGCAGGAGGACAAGGAGGACAGCGAGTAGGACCTCCTCACACTGTGGACATAAGTGGACACTCGGACTGGAAAGGCTATTTAAAGAGACAAATTTCTGTTTATGGTGACTAATTATATAAATGAACGAGCGTTATTAAAGTTTATATAGCCACACAGTTATCATGTTGTATATATTTAATTTCAGGTAAGGTTCGCTCCCTACTTGCTGGAGATTTTTATGGTTTCTTTCTATAAAAATGTCGTCGGTTGTTTTTTCGTACGTGTCTGATTGACCCATAGGCTCCACGGTTTTTGTGTTGCCCCTATCTGCCGTTTCCAGATTAACCTGAACGCATCACACCACAGACAAGCCAAAGAATTTAATATGTTGACAGATATGTAGTCTGAAATAAAAGAAAATGGAATAAATCTTTCTTTCATGTATTTCACAGACAAGAGGAGCGTTTTGTTGCACTGTTTGAGGATTTAGAAATATATCATCATTAAGTGATAAATGGGTATATTACATTAATTTGAGATTTTAGAAAGGTATCTGATTGAAAGACTTTTTTTCGAGGGTATATTATCCAAATTAATGTATTATTAATCTCCATGACAACCTTATAAAATGCATGTTCGGGTATCTAGAATACATAGATTTTCAAAATAAAATCAGAAATAAAGTTCACACGTAATGATCTTTTATACATAAACATTTTCATTTGTATTTTGATGGTGGAGAAAGGTGCTATATTTAAGAAAGCTGATGATGTTAGGGCATGGGACAAAACACAGACACAAACACACACATCTGATTAGCTACATTTGCTTACAGAAGAACAAGGTTTTGATTCAAACCTCTTATTTATATAAAATACGAATTCAAGAGGTTTCAAACAGCAGAAACACTGAAGTGCCATGGGACACACACACAATGTTCTGATAAAGACTAGATGAAGTTTGACTGAAGTTGGGCGGGATTACAATTGTTTTTGTTGTAATAGGAATTTCAAGTCGAATGCAGTAGAATAAACACAAACATACTCACACACATTCTTCATCTCTTCATCTTCTGAATTTGTTTTCATATTTGCTCCACTTTGACTCACAGAGGAGTGAGACTCCCACTAAGGGTAGATGTAACCCAGTGGTTACACTCTTCTTAACTTCTTAAATATGATTCATGGCTCTGTTCGGCCTCATGTGACCCCTGGTTCAGGTTTGATCAAGCCTGGCTGTGAACTCTGTGACAGAGCGCGTGTGTGCGTGCTGCCTTTGTGTCTGGCTCCTAATGAAAAGGCAGCAATCCAAGGTCAGACAGTCTGAGTCCAGGACTCAGATCATTTTATTCAGATTATATATACAGTATATATGTATATATGCACGTTTGCTCTTTTTTTCCCCCCTAAAGGCTGTGAGATGAATTTAGTAATTACCAAATTTAAGGTCAATTGTTCAGGGTTATTAAAAGAAATTAAAAACCCTTGATGATTAAGTGCACCACGCAGAAAAGTACTCCACATTTTAAAAAAAAGCTGTGATTTATAAAACCTACAACTGCATATTTGTTTAAGCTGTAAAATCTTTAGTTAAAAAAAATCTAAAAACTCAACACTAAAGTCCATCATAAAATAAAACCTGATAAAAATATTATTTTCAATGCTATATGTATTTTATATTATTTTCCATTCCATTTGATTAAACACTTAACTTAACATACAGATAATATATTTACCATGTATGCATACCATAAAACTAATTAAAACACACAGAAAATGTGAAAATGAAAGAGTTAAAGGAACGAGCC